>CM035841.1:407486869-407659974 GCA_020510985.1 Pholidichthys leucotaenia | reverse complement strand
TTGCTCTGCTATGCATCCCGATTCAAGTCAGCAACCCCAGCCAGAAAACACACCCGAACCAGAGCCTCAGCCCCGAGACAACACGCCACCTGAGGTAACGTCACGGTGCACTGAGATCTGCTGGCGAAGGTAATCCCCACGTTCTTGCTCAAAGGTATGTCTAGTTCCACTTTTCCCTAAAGGCCACCAGAACGCTCCGTTAAGATATAGGCAATCCTTGACGATCAGAGTAATAATCGCTGGCCCTCCCGAATTCGTCGAGCTGTTTTGGGATCAAAGGTAGCCCTCTGACATATCTCATGAGAACATGTGCTGGTTTAACTGAAAAGTTGGCAGGGAAGCAGTGAGGTTCCAAATCGAGCCAGTAGGTGGAGCCCACGCTTAACCTCCCCCCTCCTTGAAGCGATGAGATACAGTTTCAGTAGGGGTGAAATACCTACGCCCGAAGTCGCTCTTGCTCATTCCCACTTAAAACACCTCGCTCTTCTCATCCCCAAGTATGACCCAGATGCACAGATGGCAATTTTACTGGGCAGAGACATCCTACGAGTCACAAAGTAAACAACATGTCAACGGACCCCACAATGCTCCTTTGCTCAACGCCTGGACCTAGGCTGGGTAATTGTGGGAGAGGGTGTGCCTTAACGCTCATAAGCCACCCGTCAATGTTTATAAAACGTACATTGCTCTCCAACGACAGGCCATCCTTCTTCACTCCCTGTTCTAACAGCACTATAGCATAGAGAAACTATGCTATGGCGGGGAGGGCACAAGGACGGCCTCATTCCAAACGCAGCTCAAAACCAATGCAGTGTGAAGAAAAGCTTGGGGACAAAGTTTTTGAGTGCAAACCGAGAACGATAACCGAGTTGCCGGCCGCGTCCTTGAAGATGTAGAACCTTCATAAAGATAAATGGAGAAAGGAAGTCCACCAGGATGGAGACAACAACTGGATTCGCTTCCTCTGCCATTCAAGTGTCCTCGCTTTGCCGCTCGCCAAATAACAGGGACCAAGCATATGTCTAGACTCGCTTCACTATAGACGCAACTTAACAAAAAACCCTCAAATGAAAGAACAGTTCTCAGAGTTTATGGACAAGAGCTGTTTGAGAACAACATTGCAGAGATGCGCTCCATCACCCATCACCGATAACACTGAATGCTGGTACCTGGCCCATTTTTGGGGTAGATCATCCCAGAAGCCCAATCAGATACGGGCTGTCTTTGATTCAAGTGCCGAGCAATTTGGTGTGTCACTCAACTCAGTACTGTTAACTAGGTCCAGATCTTAATAATACCCTCCTCGGCGTGGCTGATTCGGTTTAGGAAGGAGCTCATCGCAGTCACTGCCGATATCCAGCAAATGTTTTTATGGTTCTTAGTCAGAACAGACCATAAAGACTATTTGATGTTCTTGTGGCAACGGGGGAAATGACTTGTCAAAAGAGATGCAGGATACCGCATGCGAGTGCACGTTTTGGAAACAGCCCGTCGCCAAGCCGTAGCTATCTATTGCCTACACAGGGCTATCCAGAAAGGCGAGCCAAAGTGTTGGAGCAGACACAGACACTTTGTTGAGAGACACTTTTTATGTAGATGACGGGTTGATTTCCCTTCCCACTGAATCTGCAGCCGTAGACTTGCTCAAGTGCAACATGCGCATACCTTGGCCGAGTCCACCTCAAGCTCGCACAAATCGCCTCGAATAGTGTCTCAGTCATGCAAACCATTCAAGCCAGAAGACCTGGCCTACCGGTATCAAAGAATTGGAGTCAGCGGACGATGACACTCTACAGCTCAGAGAAGTCTAGGCCTGTGCTGAGACATAAACACTGACTCTTTCACGTTCAAGGTTGCTGTTGATGACAAACCCTACACCCGCCGCGGGTTCTGTCAACAATTAACAGCATCTTCGACCCCTTGGGACTAGCGTCACCAGTGACAATCAAAGGCAGACTCTTGTTACGTGAACTGTCGAATGGTGTCCAAGGATTGGGATGGCTCCTCTCCCTCAGGACAAAAATGGACACGTGGGAAACATGGAAAATGTCCCTCCAAGATCTTAGCAGCCTCAAGGTGCCACGCTGCTATGTAACCAGCTTCCCTCTCTAAGTCCACTTACACACCGAACTGTGTATCTTTTCCGACGCTTCAAGCTGGGCTATTGCAGCAGTAGCATACTTGAAGACAGTCATGCAGAAGGACAAATGCAAAGTTGGATTTGTGCTAGGGAAAGCGAAACTTTCACCACAAGCAGAGCCCACGATACCTCGCCTCGAACTTTGTGGAGCAGTTTCTAGCAGTTGAGATGGGCGGAGCTCATTCTGGATGAACTTGATCACAAACCAAATGCTGTCAAATTCTACTGTGATAGCAAGGTGGTTATTGGGTACATTTGCAATGATTCAAAGCGCTTCTATGTCTATGTGCATAACCGCGTTCATCGTATACGTCAGTCCACATCCCCTGAACAGTGGCACTACGTCACATCAGAGCAAAACCCAGCTGATCTAGCCACCAGGTCAATACCTGCATCACAGCTCATGGACACTATGTGGTTTAAGGGACCAGACTTCCTTTACAAACCACCTCGAATCCTTTGAGTTGATCGAGCCTGAAGTAGACTCTGAAGATCAGAAAAGTCGCTACCTTTTCTACTCACATTCAGAAGAACGAGCCCTTACCAGCGTGCTTCAAGCGCTTTTCAAGTTGGAACTCATTAGTACGTGCCATTGCATTCCTAATTCACCAAGCTCATTCTCACTCATCAAGCAACCTGTCAGATCATTCATGCCGGGGCTGGCATCGATGTAGCAAGCCACGCACTCCAGAGGAGCTGGATGCTGCCAGTAACTTCATCCTCCAGTCTGTTCAAAAGGACGCTTTTCTCGACGAGTATGCTGCTCTCCACGCCAACCAAACTGTCTGCAGTTCAAGTCCCATCGTAGCTCTTGATCCCTATATGAGTGAAAGCCTCATCAAGGTTGGAGGTCGCCTCAAACATGCTTCATTGAACACAGCATCCAAAAATCCAACCATTCTCCCAAACAAGCATCACGTAACTCAACTGCTTGTCCGTCACTATCACGCCAAAGTTGTGCATCAAGGAAGGCAGTTCACGGAAAGCGCAATTAGGCAAGCCGGACTGTGGATTGTAGGTTGCAAGAGACTGGTCTCGTCCATTATCCACCATTGTGTAACGTGCAGGAGACTTTTGTGAAAAAAGTAGTTAAAAGGAAGTAGTGGCATTAGTAATGCCAGGCGGGGAGTGTTCTGCCCTCAGTAGTGTATGTTTTATAGAGTTGAAAAAATAGTTCATAAGTTTATAATAAAATGTCATAATCCTTTTGTAATAATTCATGTTAGAAATAGTCATTGTGTGCGAAAAGTAATTTCTGTGTAGTTAATAGCAATTTGTTTGTATTTTATATTGAAAGCGCAGCCAGTTGCCGCTATGATTTATGGGTAGAAGAAACGGACTTTGGTAAGGGAGAAAGAAAAAAGGCAGAAGTGCTTAACTTGCCCGCAAATTTCTGAAAATGTTCCTCCTGTGTGTTAAACCCCTTTTTTACACCTCCGAAAGCAATGGCTGTAAGTAAATGAATGTTATGTTAGTTTTATAAGTTGTTAAATGTGAACTTAGTATCGTTTTTTAAGAGTGATTTGTTTCCAGTAATTAGTCATATCCCAGGGCCCCGCTAGCTTGTTGAATGCATTGTGAATGTGTTGTTTCCAGAAATTAGTCCTATCCCAGGGGCCGCTAGCTTGCTAACTGTATTTATTTTCTGTTTTATTTTTTAGTTTCACTCGGGCTTTTCAACGAGCTTCGAGCCACAGTATTAAGGTACTGTAAACTGTCTGTGAAGACTGAATGAATGAATGAATGAATGAATGAATGAATTTATTTCGGATAATACAGTACAGGTTAAAAGAAACTGTATAATATAACAACAAGATCAAATTAGACAAAGACTCCTTCTACTAAACAATTCCACGTGAGTTATCCGAAATGGGTGATGGCTGAAGCCGCAGCTTATATTGCCCACCCATATTCCATCCAAGAATTCAAAGAAAAAAGAGTAAACAAGACAAGAGTGATTACAATTTAGAACAAAGCTAAGACAAAGTGTGACTGAGAGAAAAAAAAAAAAGAAAACTAAGCTAAGCTAAGTTAAGCGGTTACTATTCAAGACAAATCTAAGACAGAATGTCACAGAGAGAGAAAAAAAAAAAAAAAAAAACTAAGCTACAGCACAACACAGGCTGGATATGTCAATCCTTATGTGAGTTTACATGTCGTCTTGTAAATATGTTTGGAGTATTTCTTCCTTTAGTTTTTGTTTAAATTGTCCAAGCGTTGTACATGATTTTAATTCAGGTCCATAATCGTTCCATAATCTGACTCCTTGCACTGAAATACAGTGTTGCTTGGTGGTTGTTCTCACTGTAGGCTTTTGAAATATACATGTTCCTCTGAAGTGATATCGTTTCTCCCTTGTTTGGAACAACTTTTGGATATTTGCGGGCAGTGATAAATTCTTCACTTTGAACATTATTATTGCGGTTTTAAAGTCAACCAGATCTTTCAACTTGAGAGTTTTTTGTTTAAGAAAAAGTGGGTTTGTTGGTTCCCTGTAAGCTGCTTTGTTTATTATTCTAATAGCTCTCCTTTGAAGCATAAAGAGTGGATATATGTTTGTTTTGTATGTATTTCCCCATACTTCATTACAATATGTCATGTATGGGAGTATTAATGAATGATACAAGGTGTATAGTGTGGGTTGATTCAGCAAATATTTCACTCTGTGTAATATTGCAATTGATTTGGAAACTTTACCTTTAATATAATTAATATGTGACTTCCAACACAGTTTATTATCAATTATTACTCCAAGGAATTTAGTTTCAGATACCCTTTCAATCTCTTACACCATTTACACTGAGTTTGGGTACTGGATTGTTGTGATGGTTGTTAAAGACTATAAATTTTGTCTTACTTAAATTGAGCGTTAATTTGTTTGAATCAAACCACAGTTTAAGCTTTCTAATTCCTTCCCGAGTGTATCCAGAAGTTGTTCCAAATTGTTTCCACTGCATAGCAGATTAGTGTCATCGGCAAACAATATTAAGTCCATTTTTTCTGAAACTTTACATATATCGTTTATATACATATTGAATAATAATGGTCCCAAAACTGAACCCTGTGGGACTCCACAGGTGACCTTCAGCAACTCTGAGTTTTTGTTGCTAACACATACATACTGATATCTATTCTTTAAGTAGCTACTTAACCAGGACAGTGCTACCCCTCTAATACCAGAATTTTGTAGTTTCTTTAATAATAAATTATGATCTACTGTATCAAATGTTTTTTTAAGATCTAGGAATACTCCAACTGAATACTCTTTATTTTCATTGGCTGTTGATATTTTTTCTGTAAATTCCATTAGGGCATATGCAGTTGTCCTCTTGTGTCTGAACCCATATTGCTGCTCACATAATAAATCATTCTTCAGTATGAAGTTGTCAATTCTCTCATAGAATATTTTTTCAAGTATCTTGGAAAATTGCGGTAATAGTGAAATTGGTCTATAGTTTGAGAGTTCCCCTCTGTCGCCCGTCTTGTATATCGGAATTACTTTAGCTATTTTCATTGCATTGGGAAATGTACCTGATTGGAGAGACAGGTTGCAGATATACGTCAGTGGTTTTACTATGCATTCGATAACAGTTTTGACTAGTAGCATGTCGATACCATCACAGTCAGTAGATGTTTTACTTTTGAACGATTTAACAATTTCAATGACCTCTCTTTCGTCTGTGTTCTTTATGAAGATGGAGTCTTTTACAGCAGTGTTATTGCAAATTGTATCACCTGTTGGCACCGTAGTGGGTATTTCTCGGGCCAGTTTAGGTCCAATGTTAACAAAAAAAATATTAAATTCATCTGCAGGTGAAGCAATATTCACACTCTGAGTCGTTTTATTATTTTTTGGAATATTAGTTGGGTAGCTTGTATTTCTGCTTTTATTTCCAAGGATACTGTTGAGTATTGTCCATGTATTTTTAATATTGTCTCTGTTTTTCTCCAGTTCTTTACTGTAATAGTCTCTTTTACTACATCTTATTATATATGTTAACTTATTTTTGTATGTTTTATACCGCTGCTCTGCTTCTTTTGTTCTTTTCTTTAGGAAAGCTTTATATAATAAATTTTTCTTTTTACACACCTTTAAGACTGAAATAAAGTGAGCAGGACGCTCGGTTTCCTGGCTCGTGAAAAACGAGTTTGGCTTGCTGTTGAACTGCGTTAAACATACTCAGTGTATATAACACGTAGTGATAACAGTACAGTGTGTACCGCACTAAACATGGACCAGAGGAAGCACAGGAGAGAGTTGTCTCAGGAGATTAGAAAGAAAATTATAGAAAAGCATGTTAAAGGTAAAGGCTATAAGACCATCTCCAATCAGCTTGATGTTCCTGCAACTACAGTTGCACATATTATTCAGAAATTTAAGATCCACAGGACTGTAGCCAATCTCCCTGGACGTGGCCACAGGAGGAGATGGATAATACGAATGGTAACAAAAGAGCCCAGAACAACCTCCAAACACATTCATGGTGAACTCCAAGGTCAAGGTACATCAGTGTCAGATCGCACCATCCGTCGTTGTTTGAGCCAAAGTGGACTTCATGGGAGACGACCAAGGAGGACACCACTGTTGAAAACAAATCATAAAAAAAAGCCAGACTGGAATATGCCAAACTGCATGTTGACAAGCCACAAAGCTTCTCGGAGAATGTCCTATGGACAGACGAGACAAAACTGGAACTTTTTGGCAAGGCACATCAGCTCTATATTCACAGATGCAAAAATGACGCATACCAAGAAAAGAACACTGTCCCTACTGTGAAACATGGAGGAGGTTCTGTTATGTTCTGGGGGTGCTTTGCTGCATCTGGCACAGGGTGTCTTGAATCTGTGCAGGGTACAATGAAATCTCAAGACTATCAAGGTATTCTAGAGAGAAATGTGCTGCCCAGTGTCAGACAGCTTGGTCTCAGTTGCAGGTCATGGGTTTTGCAACAGGATAATGACCCAAAACACACAGCTAAAAACACCCAAGAATGACTAAGAGTGAAACATTGGACTATTCTAAAGTAGCCTTCTATGAGCCCTGATCTAAATCCTATTGAACATCTGTGGAAGGAGCTGAAACATGCTGTCTGGAAAAGGCACCCTTCAAAACTGAGACAACTGGAGCAGTTTGCTCAGGAGAAGTGGACCAAAATACCTGCTGAGAGGTGCAGAAGTCTCATTGACAGTTACAGAAATCATTTGATTGCAGTGATTGCCTCAAAAGGTTGTGCAACAAAATATTAAGTTAATGGTACCATCATTTTTGTCCAGGCCTGTTTCATGAGTTTGTTTTTTAAAATAATTCTGTTGAACCACAACTCAAAAGCATTGTGATTTTCATTGGTTAATTTTCATAGAATTTTTATTTATTACCACTTTTGTCAGATTCAAGTTATTTCTGTGACCATTGTGGGTTTTTCTTTCATTAACAGAGGGGTACCAACAATTTTCTCCACATGTGTACCTATGCTCTTGCAAACCAACCAAGGAAATGTAATTGCAGTCATGAAAGCGAATGCTGCTACTGTGGTGGTACAGGTGGGGGACTCTCCACCCAGAGAAGGCAGCTGGGGAAGGGGGGAACAATTGGCCGAAGGAGGAAGTGTCACCAGGGGGTGTCAGATGGGACAGTAAGGACTATGCGCCCCTCGGGGAGAGGAGGAACTGCCGAAACCGCTGGAAGAGGAAAGGGTGTGAGAGCGGTGCTGGCGTTAAGTCATATTAATGTGCCACACAGGTCTTTGTTCCAAACAATGTATTATGGTCGGAAGTCCAGGTCTCAATGCTTGGAATTAAAGGTATAAAAGAGGAATGCACAGAGACCCGGGAGCTCTTTTACTGTACTTGATGTTGGAGAAAGAATAAAGTTCGTGTGTCATCCAGCTCGCTGCCTCGCCTGTTTCCTTTCTCCACAGTACCAGATTTTATAGCATTTCTGCTTTTATTTATTTTTTTAATTCATTGCAACATCTAGCATTTTAGCTGACTTTTTCTTTTCTTTATTTGAATTCCACAACACATATTGTGTTTCTAATTTAAAGCAGATACCCTCACACTAAGCTGTACGGTAATAAAATCCAGGATAATAAAAAGTTTGATGACTTACACTCCCTGCCAACAATTCCCCTGTAAGGAACAGCTTGAAAAGGTCACGTCAAAATGGTGCTGAAATAAAACCAAGATACTGAGACTGTGAACATGTCAGCAAAAAAGTGGTTACTCATGCTCTGAGTTATTATCAGCTGTTTATCTTAAAGTGATTACTGTGGAATCTCAGGTTAGTGCACACATTTTCACCTAAATCTCCACTGCTGATTACCTGATTATGTCCAGCTGTTCTGATTAACCACCTGCTTCTCATCAGCCGCAGCCTTCTTAAGCGAGCTGTTCCGCTCCCTCCTTCTGGATATGTTGGACTCTGCATTCAACTATAACAAGATTTCAAAAGCCATCATTGGTAGGTAGTGATAGCCAGATGAGGCTTTCTTGAAGCGCTGGAGCTTTTCATTAATTTGGTTCACATGGGTGAAGCCTCCTGTGAAACTTCATTTGCTCTACTAAGCCATCTACTGGACAAAAAGTACACAACATGCAAATTTTTACAAGGGCATTATTGGTTTGTGTATTCTTTCCATTTCAATAAATGTACCGTGTTTTAAGAAATGTGACCCATGCTGGCAAAATGAGTCACTTTGGGAAAATTATCATAACTGAGGTAATGTTTTTTTCCATCTTCTGTATTGAAAGACCTTCAAAATTAGTGGACAACACCAGCAGATGACCTCTGTTCAGATAAAAGTAAATATTGCATTTCATTTGGAAATCAAAGTCCCAGAGTCTAGAGAGGCACAGAATCTAAGTTGCTTGAAGTTTAGTATGAAGTTTCCACAGTCAGTCATGATTTGAGGAACCATGTCATCTGCTGGTCTTGGTCCACTGTGTTTTACCAAGACCAAAGTCAGTGCAGTTGTCTACCAGGAAATTTTAGAGCACTTCATGCTTCTCTCTGCTGACAAGCTTTATGGAGAAGCTGATTTCATTTTCCAGCAGGACTTGGCACCCCCCCACACACACACAATGCCAAAAGTATCAAAACCTGGTTTAATGACCATGGCATCACTGTGTTTGACTGGCCAGCAAACTTTCCTGTCCTAAACCCCATAGAGAATATGTGGAGTATTGTTAAGAGGAAGATGAGACACCAGACACAACAATGCAGATGAGCTGAAAGTCACTATCAAAGCGACCTAGACGTTCATAGCACCTCAACAGTGCCACAGGCTGATCACCTCCATGCCACACCACACTGATATAGTAATTAATCCAAAAGGAACCCTGACCAAGTATTAAGTGTGTACATGGACATTTCAGTCGGCCAACATTTTTATTAAAAAAAAATGTTTTTTTTTAAATTAATATAATGTAATATTCTAATTTTTTGAGAAACTGAATTTGGGGTTTTCAAAGGCTGTAAGTCATAATCATCAAAATTAAAATAAACACTTGAAATATATCACTCTCTGTGCAATGACTATATAATATAGAAGTTTATTTTTTTTAATTACCTAAATAAACCAACTTTTTGTTGACATTCTAATTTATTGAGATGCACCTGTACAACTGGGATGACTACAGTGAATGTGCTTGTGTTACTTGGTGTGCTTGTGCTACTTATTCAATTCAACTTTATTTATATAGCGCCATTTCACAACAACAGTCATCTTCATCTTGTCTTGTTTTCTCTTTTTTCTCCTTTGAATTCTTGGATGGAATATGGGTGGGCAATATAAGCTGCGGCTTCAGCCATCACCCATTTCGGATAACTCACGTGGAATTGTATAGTAGAAGGAGTCTTTGTCTAATTTGACCTTGTTGTTATATTATACAGTTTCTTTTAACCTGTAATGTACTATCCGAAATAAATAAATTCATTCATTCATTCATTCATAGCACTATCAACTGTAGGGGGAACCCCCACAGTTGCAGAAAGACCCCAGCAATCAGGCGATCCCCTGTGAGCAAGCATTTGGCGACGGTGGAGAGGAAAAACTCCCTTTTAACAGGAAGAAACCTCCAGCAGAACCAGGCTCAGGGAGGGGCAGTCATCTGCTGCGACTGGCTGGGGGGTGAGGGGATAGAGAAGAAGAAAAGAACAGACATGTAGAGAGCAAACAGCACGATGGGGACTCAGTCTATGGGAGAGAACAAACAAATGTTAATGACCAGCAAAACAAATATTTCATTGACAGTGAGAAAAGGAGTGAGGCCCAGTGCATTACTGGAGGTCCCCCGGCTGACTAAACCTATTAGCAGCATAACTAAGGGAGGGTTCAGAAACACATGATCCCTCCCTAATTGTAGGCTATATCAAAAAGGTAGGTTTTAGCCCTATTCTTAAAAACAGAGATCGAGTCTGACTCCCGAATCCAGATTGGCAGCTGATTCCACAGGAGAGGAGCTTGATAACTGAAGGCTCTGCCTCCCGTTGTACTTTTGGAGAGTCTAGGTATTACAAGTAATCCTGCATTTTGGGAGCGTAGTGCTCTGTTAGGATAATACGGTAGTATCAGATCTTTTAAATAAAAAGGAGCCTGATTGTTTAGAGCTTTGTAAGTAAGAAGAAGGATTTTAAACTTAATTCTAAACTCTATGGGAAGCCAATGAAGGGAGGCCAGAACCGGAGAGATATGATTTCTCTTTCTAGTTCCTGTTAAAACTCTTGCTGCAGCATTTTGGATCAGCTGAAGACTTTTTAAAGATGTTTTAGGACAGCCTGATAATAAAGAATTACAATAATCTAATCTCAAGCTAACAAAAGCGTGGATCAGTTTCTCAGCATCACTCTGAGACAAGATGCTCCTAATCTTGGCAATATTACGCAAATGATAGAAGGCAGTCTTAGAAACAAATTTAATATGTGAATTGAAGGACAAATCCTGATCAAAAATAACTCCAAGGTTCCTCACAGAGCTATTAAGAGAAAGAGTAACCGCATCCAAACTGAAAGTTTGATTTGGAAAGGAATTTCTAAGGTTTTTTGGACCAACAAGAATGACTTCTTATCTGAATTTAATAGCAGGAAATTACAAGTCATCCAAGCTTTGATTTCCTTAAGACAGGCTTCTAACTTGGCTAATTGATTACTATCATCTGGCTTCATTGACAGGTATAATTGTGTGTCATCAGCATAACAATGAAAATGTATACAGTGCTTTCTAATAATGTTGCCTAACGGAAGCATATATAAACTAAAAAGAGTAGGGCCTAGCACAGATCCCTGTGGAACTCCATGACGAAGCTTTGAGTTGAAAGAAAACTCATTATTTACATGAACAAACTGGAACCTATCAGATAAATAAGATCTAAACCACTGCAACGAAGTTCCATTAAGTCCAACATAGTGTTCTAATCTATCAAGTAGAATATTATGATCGATAGTATCAAAAGCTGCACTAAGGTCTAAAAGGACAAGTACAGAAACTAGTCCATTATCAGATGCAATGAGGAGGTCGTTAGTGATCTTCGCTAAGGCTGTTTCAGTACTATGATGGATTCTAAACCCAGATTGAAACTCTTCAAGTAAACCATTTCCCTGCAGGTGGTCAAATAATTGCGTAGCAACAACTCTTTCTAAGATTTTTGAAATGAAAGGGAGATTAGAGATTGGTCTATAGTTAGCTAAAGCTCCTGGATCTAGCGTTGGCTTTTTGAGTAAGGGTTTAATTACAGCCGTTTTAAAAGCCTGCGGTACATGGCCTAAAGTTAATGAAGAATTGATTATATGAAGAATAAGGCTACCAATAAGTGGGAAGACTTCTTTAAATAACCTGGTAGGAATAGGGTCTAAAAGACAAGTTGAAGGTTTGGATGAGGAAACTATTTTGTCTAACTCACAAAGGTCGATTGGAGTAAACTCATCAAGACAGACATCAATAGAAGGAGTTGTAGTAGTTACAGTATTTAAGTTAACTGTGGGAAGAATCTGATTGATTTTATCTCTGATGGATGAAATTTTATTATTGAAAAAGTTCATAAAGTCCTGACTAGTAAGCTCTAAGGGAATGCTAGGATTGACAGAGTCCTGACTCTTTGTCAACCTGGCTACAGTACTGAAAAGAAACCTGGGATTATTCTTGTTCTCTTCTGTTAATGCAGAGTAATAACTCGTTCTAGCTTTTCTAAGAGATTTTTTATAAATTAAAAGATGATTTCTCCAAGCTAAATAGATTTCATCTAAATTAGTGGAGCGCCATTTTCTTTCTAATTGACGAGTCTTCTGTTTTAAGCTACGAGTTTCTGTGTTGAACCAAGGAGTTAGAAATCTCTGATTAGACTTTTTCTTTTTTAAGGGGGCCACCAAGTCTAGAGTCTGATGCAGAGAAGCTGAAACACTATCCACTACGTTATCAATTACAGAAGGAGCAAGCTGTCTATAGCTTATTTCCGTTGTGTTGACACATGGCATAGAGGAGACAATCTGCATAAATTTGGTAACAGCATCATCTGAGAGGCATCTACTGTAATAATATTTTTCTTTAGGAGCCAAATAGTCAGAAATAGTCAAATCAAAGGTTAACAGACAATGGTCTGACAGTACAGGGTTATGAGGAGACACTACAAGATTTTCTATTTCTATGCCATATGTCAAAACAAGGTCCAATGTATGGTGGAGGTAATGAGTAGAATTTCCTACTTTCTGAGAAAACCCAATCGAATCTAATATTGAATTGAATGCCACATTAAGGCAGTCACTATCTACATCCACATGTATATTAAAGTCCCCTACTATAATTATTCTATCAGATTTCAGCACTAAATCAGCTAAGAAATCAGCAAATTCGGATAAAAATTCTGAGTAGGTTGATGGGGGACGATAAACTATGGCAAATAAAATTGGGTTTAACCTAAAATTGCTAAAGTGCCCAATACTGAGGACCAGGCCCTCAAAGGAATTATAACATGTTTTTTGCTTTACATTAACTAGTAATTTGGAATGGTAAATTGTTGCTACTCCTCCTCCACGACCAGAACTTCTGGGATTTTGACAGTTTAAATAACCAGAGGGAGTCCTGCCCTAACCAAGTCCTGCCCTAACTCCTCTTGCCCTAACCAAGTCTCTGTAAGGGATATTAAATCAATCTGATGATCAATTAACAGATCATGGACTAACAGAGACTTGGGAGTTAGAGACCTAATATTTAATAAACCACATTTAATTTTTAAATTATGAGGAGGAACAGAGGCCAAATCATTCAATTTAGAGGCTTTATGTTTAATTTGAGTTTTACCAATATTTTGCTTTATCACTTTGGGATGCTTATGCATTATATTTTTATTTACTTTGGAGGGAGCAGACAACGATTCTGTGATGGGGAAGACAGGGGCTAAGTTGAGGGGTGGCGGATGAAGAGGAGCTGCAGAGAGGCGTGTAAGACTGCGATTCTGCTTCCTGGTCCCAACTCTGAGTAGTCAGGGTTTTGGAAATTTGGATAAAAAAGATGCCAGATTGTTAGATAAATGAGAAGCACCATCCAAAGTGGGATGAATGCCGTCTCGTCTCATAAGACCAGGTTTTCCCCAAAAAGAGCTCCAATTGTCAATGTAGTCCACGTCATTTTTAGGACACCACACAGACAGCCAGCGGTTCAAGGATGACAAGCGGCTAAACATGTCATCACTGGTCAGATTGGGGAGGGGCCCAGAGAACACTACAGTGGCAGACATCGTTTTTGCAAAGTCACACACTGATTCTATATTAAGTTTCGTGACTTCCGACTGCCGGAGATGGATGTCATTAATGCCAGCGTGAATAACAATTGTGGAATATTTACAGTTACTTTTAGCCAGCATTTTCAGATTTGACTCGATGTCGCCTGCTATGGCCGCTGAGTCTCTAGGTTCACGTTTCTGACTACAGAGTTGCCAATGATCAGAGTTTTTTCCTCAGCGGGTGTGTCGTTGAGCGGGGAAAAACGATTAGAAACGTGAACAGGTTGGTGGTGTACCGGGGCTTTGCGACTAGGCTTCCTTCTCACCGTCACCCACCCAGTCTCCTCGCTGCTGAGGAGTGCCGGGGGACCGCTGACAGTGGGGCCTAAGCTAGCTAGCTCCACTGCAGCTAAGGGGCGTCCGTCGAGATTAACTGGCGCAGACGGTGTTTCAATGCAGCGGAGCCGGGATTCCAAATCAGACAACCTCGCCTCGAGCGCCTCAAAAAGACAACATTTATTACATTTACCGTTATCACTAAAAGAGGCAGAGGTGTAGCTAAACATCTGACAGAGCACACCAGAGGAGGAGAGGAAAGAGAGCTAGTAGCCATAGCTAGTGGCTAGAGAGCAAACCACACAGGCAGACAGCAAAACAGGAAGTGACGATACGTTACCACAAGGAAGTGACTTATCTACTTATCTATTTTATTTTTCAACAGTCTTTGGACTAAGGCGATTTTTTTTTTTCTGAGATTATTTCACCAGCTTTGGCGAATATTCTCTCACAGGGCACAGAGGATGCAGGTGTGCAAAGGAAGGCCACTGCAAGTTTGTACAGTGTAGGGTAAACATGTTTCTTTCACCTCTGTTGTCCTTATGCTCATGCAGGGTACGATAGTGTCTCAGCATAGATGATGTGTTATTGTTGTATCCAAGCTCTTTGAAACACGACACTTCACTTTGCAAATAAGAATAAATCTAAAATAAATTACAAGAACAGCATGACCCAGCTGGGACTTGAACCCAGGCCTCACAGTTGTCGGGTGAATGCTCTACCTCTAGGCCACCACTCCAGTTACAAGCTATAGCCACTATTTGTGAAAAATGAACCAACTTAATAACTGTAAATACCTTATTGGGAGAAAAGAGACCAAAATGTTCCCAACCGGGAGAAGTCCATCTTTTTAGCACTGGCTCCATCTGAAAATGAAGACTGGTTGTGACAAATTCCATACACCTGACAACACAAAACATGAGAGACAGGGATTTCCACCTGAGCTGCTCACTTTGTCATGTTGTGTGCCAAATCATGAATGGCTTCCTGACATCATGTGGTACAACCAGCCAGTGAGGCTTCAGACATCATTACATACATCAATACATGCCTTGATACACGCTTTGCAAAATATTTCTTGGATTTACTCGGAGCATATGCCAGAGCTCTGTACAGCAAGTCCCATCACTAGTTATAGGGGCTTTCTGCTATTATGGATTTGAATTCTGGTTTCAGTATGTTAAGTTTTGAATTTGGTTGCTTGCATTCTTGTTTAATATATCTGGTTCTTCTTAAATCTGGGTTGATTCCCCCCCCCCCTTGTCCTGTTGGGTAGCTAGGTGAGCAGAACAGAAATCCGATTCCCTTTTGTGCCAGATTTACTTTGCATATACAGTACATATACTATATGTACTGTATATTGTTTAAAAACTCCTCTTGTAATAACTTTTGATACTTTATTTAAATTGTTTTACTCATGAAGGTCCTGACGGGGGGAATGGGGAAAGGAGGGGTGGGGAGGGGGAAAGAAAAGGGAAAGGAATAAACAAAGAAAACAAACTAACAGCTAAAACAAACAGAAGACAGACTGTTTCTTCGACTGAAGAGGTCTCAACACGAGTCTCGTATCTGCACCTGTTAAAGGAGAGACATACTGTATGTGTATACTTGTGCATGTGTATGAGAGCGTGCGCAAAGCAAGTGTGTGCATGTGAGTAGTTTGTCAGGGAACATGCAAAGAGGGTGGCCAGTAACAGCAACTCCCTTCCCCCCGCAAACCCCAAGCAAGCAGGACAATGTGACCAACCCCCACCGGGCACAGGTGTCCCGAGGCCAACAAGCCCCAGGACAGCCAGGCATCCACCCCAGGAGGGATGGCTGAGGGGGACTGGGCCGCCAAGCGGCTGGCGCGGCTGGCCCCCACCCCCCAGTGGGGCCAGCGTCAGCTCCCGGGCTGGTGCTGGCCTGCCCCCCCAGCCCACTCCGCACCCCCCCCCCCCACACACACACACCAAACCCCCCCCTTCCCACCCCCACCCCAGGCCAGACACCCAGCCACCCCGGAACAGGCTCCCCAGACACTGGCCCCAGCGAGTCACCGAAATCCATCATGGTCAGGGCGCAGCCAGCCAACAGAGGCGCCAAGGAGAGCAAGCAACCGCCCGCCACCCCTCCGGTTATAGAGTTAATAAGCGGGGACAAGACAAAATTGAATTCAGCCAATTGGTTTTTAGAAGAGGCAGACATTCTCTCTCAAGGCTAATATAATCTGATAGTAGGTTATTATAGTGAGCCATACATAAATTATTTCTTGATTTCCAATTCATGAGGATAGTTTTCTTTGCGATGCATAAGGCAGTGAGAACCATATGTGACATTCTTACCTCTATATTCATTCCATTTAAATAACCTAGTGTGCTAAGTGTGGGTGAGGATGGGATACAATACCAAAGCCATGCTGATAAGTCTTCACATGTCTTCTGCCAGAACCTTTGGACCGGTGCACAGGACCACATAGCATGACTTATAACTATCTGGGACGTTGCTGGTGCAATGGGAGCAGATATTTGTGTGACTCAGGCCCATTTTGAAAATCCTTGGTCCTGTGTAATGAATTCTATGTAGAACTTTGTACTGTATGAGTTGTAAATTAGAGTTTTTAGTCATCTTAAAATTGTTTAAACATATTTGTGTCCAGAAGCTTTCATCTTTATTGACTGATAGATCTGTCTCCCATTTTTATTTTGGAAGAGATACTGACTCATCCAGTTTTGATAATAATTTGTGTATTTTAAATATCAGTTTAGGGGAACGAAGATTTAGAAACTCTGTTACCTTAACTGGTACCTCTAAATCTGTTTGAATGAGATTGAATCTTGCTTTTATTGTGGATTTAAGCTGTTGGTATTCAATAAACTTTTTATCACTAATGTCATACTATGACACCAATTCCTGAAATTGGATAAAGTTTCCACCTTGAATAAGATGCTCTAAGTTTTTTATTCCTTTCTCATACCATAGTGGAAAATTTAACATCATCTTTTGTTCCAGGATTTCAGGGTTATTCCAAATGGCCGTGAGTTTGCAAGGGACAAGTGAAGACCCCATTATTTTAAAAAAATTTCTACCAGGCTGTTAGAAAGGAGCTGATGTTAATGCTTTTAAAACAGTCATGGTGTTTGATACAGGGACTCATGAAAGGTAAGTCAGAGATACTGTATTTAGCGACCCACAGAGAACCTGTTCAGCATCTAACCATGGGTTTCCTAGTGGGGTTGATTATGTCCATTTAGAAACACACTGCAGTACTGGCTAAGAAGTAATTAAAAGAAATTGCTAAATCTAACCCTCCACACTCTTTTGCTTTTTGGAGACTTTTTAAACTGATCCGTGATGGCTTAACCTTCCATTAAAATTTACTTATAATACTAGGCAAGTTCACATTTGGAGAGTTGAATTTGACTTTGATTTTATTTTGATAGTACTGCTTTTGTCCTTGTTCAATTTAACTCCATTCTTGTTTTATTTGGTTTTTAGAGAAAATTGCAACTTTTTTCTCATAAAATGTAAGCTTTTTTTCTCATAAATTTGCAGCTTTTCTGGTAAGTTCGCAACTTTTTACCTGTAAATTTGAAGCTTATTTCTTTTAAATCTAAAACCTTTTTCTTGTAAATCTACAGCTACAGGTATATCATCATAAGTTTGCAACTTTTTTCTAGTAAATTTGCAGCTTTTTTCTTATATATATGCAACTTTTTTCACGTAAGTTTGCAACTTTTTTCTCATAAATTTGCAGTGCTTTTATTGCAAATGTTTATGTTATGTTCCCTCATGTCAGTCTGGTCTACATTTGTGTGTGGTACAGGGGCTGAAAAACTGAAATAACTGTAAAACAAAGCCAAGGCTCGGGGGATCGTAAAAAAACTACTTAAACACACACTGAAGGAGGACACAAGAAAACTGAGCATGGGAGCGGGAAGAAAAATAAACTAAATACTAACCAGACAGCAGGATCGAGGAATAAGGTGTAAGAAGATAAAACAGGAGCGTGGAGGACAAACAGTAATGACATCTATGGTGCATATGCTGCCCTCACAGTGCGTCACTGGCAGAGCGAGACAACTAGCTAACACCTTGAAGTCTCAATAAATCCACAGTTTGACGGTTTTGTGACATTTTATGAAAACTCCAGTTCCAATAGTCTAAGACTGAAACACGGAGAAGATACAAATACAAATGACTCATACAGTATACTGGAAAAATATCCACACTGCATATACTGAATTTGTGATAAGCTCTGCGCTGACTGCAAACCCACAAAACAACAAGCTAGCTTAGCTGCCAACAGATGTTTAAACAAGTCACTTGTCATATAAAAAACAGTAAAGAACAAAGAATTATCGAAAACATGCTGAAATTAATTTTATGATATTTAAATATAAAGAAAATTACAGCATCTCACAAAAGTGAGTACACCCCTCACATTTCTGTAAATATTTTATAATATCTTTGCATGGGACAACACTGAGATATGACACTTTGATACAATATAAAGTAGTCAGTGTTGTCCCCTCAAAATAACACACGGCCATAATGTCTAAACCGCTGGCAACAAAAGTGACTACACCCCTAAGTGAAAATATCCAAATTGTGCCCAAAGTATCAATATTTTGTGTGGCCACCATCATTTTCCAGCACTGCTTTAACTCTCTTGGGCATGGAGTTCACTAGAGCTTCACAGGTTGCCACTGGAATCCTCTTCCACTCCTCCATGAAGACATCACAGAGCTGGTAGATGTTAAGAGACCTTGTCCTCCTCCACCTTCTGTTTGAGGATGCCCCAGAGATGCTCAATTGGGTTTAGGTCTGGAGGCATGCTTGACCAGTCCATCACCTTTACCCTCAGTTTCTTTAGCAAGGCAGTAGTCATCTTGGAGGTAAGATAAGATAAGATAAGATAAGCCTTTATTAGTCCCACAACGGGGAAATTCCAGGATTGCAACAGCACAGGGATAGCAATACTCAGAGCAACAATCAGAAGGCAAGAAAAAAAGCAAGCAAGCAAGAGCAGCTAATATACATATGTACATATTA
The DNA here is from genome assembly GCA_020510985.1 of Pholidichthys leucotaenia. Classification (NCBI taxonomy): domain Eukaryota; kingdom Metazoa; phylum Chordata; class Actinopteri; order Cichliformes; family Pholidichthyidae; genus Pholidichthys; species Pholidichthys leucotaenia. The sequence continues at coordinate 407,640,752 of CM035841.1, read as the reverse complement.
CTATAAATATATATATATACACACACAGACACAGTGCAGAGCATTGTAGCTGGGTGGAATAAATATATGAGTATATAAACACACAGTGCGGAGCAATGTAGCTAGATGGAATAAATATATAAATATAAACACACCCAGTGCGGAGCATTGTAGCTAGATGGAATAAATATGTAAATATATAAACACACACAGTGCAGAGCATTGTTGCTAGATGGGATGAAACAGCACAACCGTCTACTTAGTTATCCTACATGGTATGATTATGTGCCCATACATATTCTCACCCTCCATAGCGACCGGTATTTTCCTAGTTGTATGCCGGAGGGGACCATTGTGTAAGTCTATTGCATCTTTTGCATTCAAAAAACTATTAGTTTGTTATGTCTTTTTGCTATCTCTGTGAGCAGCCCTGCTTAGGTTGTACAGTCTGACAGCCGTTGGTAGGAAGGACCTGCGAAACCTCTCGGCTGTGCACCTGGGATGATGTAGTCTGCTGCTAAATGGGCTCCTCAGTGCATTCAGTATGTCCTGCATAGGGTGTGTTTGAGGTGGTTATCATGTTGGAATACTGCCCTGCGGCCCAGTTTCCAAAGAGAGGGGATCATGCTCTGCTGAAGTATGTCACAGTACATGTTGGCATTCATGGTTCCCTCAATGAACTGTAGCTCCCCAGTTCCGGCAGCACTCATGCAGCCCCAAACCATGATACTCCCACCACCATGCTTGACTGTAGGCAAGACACACTTGTCTTTGTACTCCTCACCTGGCTGCCGCCACACACGCCTGACACCATCTGAACCAAATAAGTTTATCTTGGTCTCATTAGACCACAGGACATGGTTCCAGTAATCCATGTCCTTGGTCTGCTTGTCTTCAGCAAACTGTTTGCGGGCTTTCTTGTGCATCATCTTTAAAAAGCCTTCCTTCTGGGATGACAGCCAGGCAGACCAATTTGATGCAATGTGCGGCATATGGTCTGAGCACTGATGGGCGGAGCCCCCACCCCTTCAACCTCTGCAGCAATGCTGGCAGCACTCATACATCTGTTTTCAAAAGACAACCCCTGGATATGACGCTTACATGTGCACTCAACTTATTTGGTCGACAATGGCGAGGCCTGCTTTGAGTGGAACCTGTCCTGTTAAACTGCTGTATGGTCTTGGCCACCATGCTGCAGCTCAGTTTCAGGGTGCTGGCAATCTTCTTATAGCCTAGGCCATCTTTATGTAGAGCAAAACAAGATGGCGGCAGTGGCATTGAGTGGTTTGGTTGGCTCCACTCACATGCAAAAATATACTAAATATACTGCCTTTAACACTAGAAGACCCAGAGAGGGGCCATTTGGCCTTTTTGGCTAGAAAACCCATAGGGGGACCATCAAGTGGCCACAAGAGGGCTAATGTCTGGGTCTTCTAGTGTTAATCCCATCTACCTAATTATTAAGATATCCTTTTGGATTTTAAGCATTTTATCGCATGTTATTTTGAAATGGTACAGTAAAAAGAGAAACCATGATCACTACAACGCCGGTTTGTATCTTCTCACCTGCGGCCTGCTACTACTGGTGCCTGTCTTATCCATCTGCGACACACCGGTGAAGGTGACCGTCAAAGTGCAACATCGCATGGATTATACTATCAAGGATCCAGTTGGTATTCTATCAGAAAAACAACAACTGAACTGGTTAGGATACGGCTACGCTGCATTCTTTGCACATGTACTCAATGATGGCCGAGTTCAGATTTTCAAGCCATCACGCAAAACTACCGGTACAAGCAGATGAACAATCAACTGGCACATACAGCATATAGCCAAAACTCTACTACTACTGTTACTTCTAGCAGGGGATGTTCATCTCAACCCTGGGCCTATCAACAAGCGATTTCTGCAACCATGCAAATCTCCACCCCGAGCATGGAGTTTTTGACTCTGAGGTTGTTAGAATCACCAACTGGTCCCCTTCAACCAACATCATTATCCCCGCAACTTACTCGGACTTTGGTGCCGGGTGTCATCTGTGGGGCCCCTGCGGATGCTGCCTATGGTGGTCGACTGGCCGAAGAGGAGTTCCATTGGAGGGACTTGGAGGAAGAAGCATGGATGGATGATCAGCCCTATTCCACCACCGTCGCTGGAATTAACATATTGAACCATCTCAACTCTAACGCTACAGCTGCTTCAGAGATTGTTGCGAAACGACCAATGTTACATCCCGGAGGAATGCCAATGAAAATGTCATCCAGTGAATCCTGCATATTTGCAGGGTTGGAAGAATCCAGGGTCATTGCCTCTGTCACTGGGGTGAGTCCTGAGGTTCGTATTCATGTATTATCAGACAGTAATCACATTGACTCATCTGGGGCAGAATGTAAACAACAACGGAATCCCGCAAGGAACAAAAGGACTTTTTATCAACGCGCATCGTCAAAACAGAGAGAGCACAAGCTCTTCCCAACGGTAAATCACGCACAAGTTATTTGGAACCCAGAATCCAAATTTAAAGGTTTGCTAGGAGGTCATTTAAATATTAGAAGCATATTACCAAAAATGGATCAGATACGGAATATGCTCATTAAGTCTAATTTGGATTTTCTATGTATCTCTGAAAGTTGGCTGAATTGTAATGTATCAAATGATCTAGTTAGTATATCAGGGTACTTGTGTTATAGAAATGATAGAACCACAAGTAAGGGAGGGGGTGTCCTAATTTATAAGATAAGATAAGATAAGCCTTTATTAATCCCACAATGGGGAAATTCCAGGATTGCAACAGCACAGGGATAGCAACACTCAGAGCAACAATCAGAAGACAAGAAAAAAACAAGAGCAGCAAATATACAGTACATACAGTATGTACATATAAATATATAAATATATAAACACACAGTGTGGAGCATTGTAGCTAGATGGAATAAATATATAAATATATAAACACACACAGTGCGGAGCATTGTAGCTAGATGGAATAAATATATAAACACACACAGTGCGGAGCACTGTAGCTAGATGGAATAAATATATAAATACACACAGTGCGGAGCATTGTAGCTAGATGGAATGAACAGCATAACCGTCTACTTAGTTATCCTACATGGTATGATTATGTACCCATACATATTGTCACCCTCCGTAGCGACCAGTATTTTCCTAGTTGTATACTGGAGGGGACCATTGTGTAAGTCTATTGTGTCTTTTGCATTCAGTACTATTAGGTTGTCACGTTTTTTTGCTATCTCTGCAAGCAGCCCTGCTTAGGTTATACAGTCTGACAGCCGTAGGTAGGAAGGACCTGCGAAACCTCTCGGTTGCGCACCTAGGATGATGTAGTCTGCTGCTAAATGAGCTCCTCAGTGCATTCAGTATGTCCTGCATAGGGTGGGACTCGGACTCCAGCAGAGATGACAGTTTAGCCACCATCCTTCTCTCTCCCATCTCCTCCACTGGGTCAAGGCGTTGCCCCAGGACAGAGCTAGCTTTCTTGATCAGTTTGTTCAGTCTCTTCCTATCGGCTGCTGTAACGCCACTACCCCAGCAGACCACTCCAAAAGTGATGGCTGATGCCACCACCGTGTCGTAGAATGTCTTCAGCATATAAGGGAATGTCTTATATAAGGGAATGTGTTAAATGTGTCGAACTCAAACTGAATATAAATTTGGAGTGCCTGGGACTTAATGTAATTCTATCACCAAATATGAATTTTAACATTGTTGTAGTCTATAATCCCCCATCTCATGGTGCTGTGTTTTACAATGAATTCAAGAGTCTTCTTTCCATCTGTGATAAATGTAATGAATGTATTGTATTCGGTGATTTTAACATTAATTGGATGGATAAAAGTGCCAAAGGCAAATTGAAATCAGCTACGGGAAAATTTAGATATGTACAATTGATTGATAAACCCACCCATATCACAAGGAAATCTGAAACTCTTATTGACTTGATTCTCACTAATAGGCCAGAGAGAGTCGTAAAAACATATACAGTGGGGCAAAAAAGTATTTAGTCAGCTACCAATTGTGCAAGTTCTCCCACTTAAAAGGTGAGAGAGGTCTCCAATTTTCATCATAGGTATACCTCAACTATGAGAGACAAAATGAGAAAAAAAAAATCCAGAAAATCACATTGAAGGATTTTTAATGAATTAATTGGTAAATTCCTCAGTAAAATAAGTAGTTGGTCACCTACAAACAAGCAAGATTTCTGGCTCTCACAGACCTGTAACTTCTTCTTTAAGAGGCTCCTCTGTCTTCCACTCGTTACCTGTATTAATGGCACCTGTTTGAACTCGTTATCAGTATAAAAGACACCTGTCTACAACCTCAAACAATCAGACTCCAAACTCCACTATGGCCAAGACCAAAGAGTTGTCAAAGGACACCAGAAACAAAATTGTAGGCCTGCACCAGGCTGGGAAGACTGAATCTGCAATAGGTAAGCAGCTTGGTGTGAAGAAATCAACTGTGGGAGCAATTATTAGAAAATGGAAGACATACAAGACCACTGATAATCTCCCTCGATCTGGGGCTCCATGCAAGATCTCACCCCGTGGGGTCAAAATTATCATGAGAACGGTGTGCAAAAATCCCTGAACCACATGGGGGGACCTAGTGAATGACATGCAGAGAGCTGGGACCAAAGTAACAAAGGCTACATCAGAAACACACTATGCCGCCAGGGACTTAAATCCTGCAGTGCCAGACGTGTCCCCCTGCTTAAACCAGTACATGTCCAGGCCCGTCTGAAGTTTGCTAGAGAGCATTTGGATGATCCAGAAGAGGAATGGGAGAATGTCATATGGTCAGATGAAACCAAAATAGAACTTTTGGGTAAAAACTCAACTTGTCGTGTTTGGAGGAGAAAGAACGCCATACCTACTGTGAAGCATGGGGGTAGAAACATCATACTTTGGGGCTGTTTTTCTGCAAAGGGACCAGGATGACTGATCCGTGTAAAGGAAAGAATGAATGGGGCCATGTATCGTGAGATTTTGAGTGAAAACCTCCTTCCACCAGCAAGGGCATTGAAGATGAAACGTGGCTGGGTCTTTCAGCATGACAATGATCCCAAACACACCGCCCGGGCAACGAAGGAGTGGCTTCGTAAGAAGCATTTCAAGGTCCTGGAGTGGCCTAGCCAGTCTCCAGATCTCATCCCCATAGAAAATCTTTGGAGGGAGTTGAAAGTCTGTGTTGCCCAGCGACAGCCCCAAAACATCACTGCTCTAGAGGAGATCTGCATGGAGGAATGGGCCAAAATACCAGCAACAGTGTGTGAAAACCTTGTGAAAACTTACAGAAAACGTTTGACCTCTGTCATTGCCAACAAGGGGTATATAACAAAGTATTGAGATGAACTTTTGTTATTGACCAAATACTTATTTTACTGAGGAATTTACCAATTAATTCATTAAAAATCCTTCAATCTGATTTTCTGGATTTTTTTTTTCCTCATTTTGTCTCTCATAATTGAGGTACACCTATGATGAAAATTGGAGACCTCTCTCATCTTTTAAGTGGGATAACTTGCACAATTGGTGGCTGACTAAATACTTTTTTACCCCACTGTAATTTGATTACTGGACTTTCAGATTACAACATGACGCTGGTTGTAAGAAAGCTATAAAAACAACGCCTTGTTCACCATATTAAAAATGAAAATCAAACTAGGTTCACAACAGGAATTTCTAAATTAAACATGGCTCACATCGAACAGGACTTAATGAATGCAAATTGGGAGAATGTAACCAAAGTGTCGAACTTAAAGAGTAGTGTCAGTAATTTTATGTCAACCTTAAGCAACTTACTTAGTAAATATACAAGAACTTGGAAAAGCAGACCTAAGAAATGCTCCCTCCCATGGTTTAATAAGGACATTCTCCAGCTGCACGGTGGCACACGGTGGGCTGCACGGTGGCGCAGTGGTTTAGCACTGTGGCAGCACAGTTTTACCCTCGGCCGGGGGACCGCGGGGATCATGAGATCGTGGGTTCGATCCCAGCCCCCGACCAACAGTGAGCTGTGTGGAGTTTGCATGTTCTCCCCGTGTTGCGCGGGTTTACTCCGGGATTTCTCCGGTTTCCTCCCGCATACCAAAAACATGTAGGTTTAGGGCGCTCGCGCACGCAGCGACCAGCAGCGGTGGCTTATCACCAGACTGCAAACCAAGTCTACCTACGGGTACAAATAAGTAACAAAAAAAAAGGACATTCTCCAGCTGCACGGTGGCGCAGTGGTTTAGCACTGTGGCAGTACAGTTTTACCCTCGGCCGGGGGACCGCGGGGATCATGAGATCGTGGGTTCGATCCCAGCCCCCGACCAACAGTGAGCTGTGTGGAGTCAATGGGGAGAGTGCTAACCACTGCGCCATGCTGCACGGTGGCGCAGTGGTTAGCACTGCGGCAGCACAGTTTACCCTTGGCCGGGGGATTGTGGGGATCGTGGGATCGTGGGTTCGATCCCAGCCCCCGACCAACAGTGATCTGTGTGGAGTTTGCATGTTCTCCCCGTGTTGCGTGGGTTTACTCCGGGATTTTCTCCGGTTTCCTCCCACATGCCAAAAACATGCATGTTAGGTTAATTGGCTGTTCTAAATTGTCCCTAGATATTTGTTTCCTATAGGCCCTTAGAATAGAGGGTTAGTATTAATGAAAGCGCTTTGAGTGGTCTTTGTGACTAGAAAAGCGCTATATAAGTGCAGGTTAGTTAGTTAGTTAGTTAGCTTATGAAAAAGAGAGATCTTGCTCTCAAAAGGTCTCTGGTCACTAAAACCAACGCTGACCATTTCACTTTCACTAGTCTAAGGAACAAAGTGGTGTCTGAGCTTCGAAAGGCTAAGACTAATTACTTCCTTAAACTAATTGAGGAGACCAATGGGAGCAGTTCTAAACTCTGGCAACATATTAATAGATTAACAAATTCGAGTAAACAAAAGCATCCAAAAATAAGTAGTCTCAAGGTAGATGATAACCTCATCAATAGTAATGAGTCTATGGCCAATGTCTAACTGTTTTTTCACTGAATCCATTCATAAACTGGCAAGTTATTTTAGACCACCTGAGTTATCCTCTAAGGAACATGTTAATGTTCACAACAGTTTTCGCATCAAAGAGGTATCCAGTGATGCAGTTAAAGAGATTATTGGGAAAATGAATAACTCTATGGCAAAGGATGTTGATAACTTAAATGCTGCCTTAATTAAGAAACATCAGAATAGTCTGATGGAGCCTATTACTCACTTAGTCAACTTGTCAATAAGAACAAATACCTTTCCAGAGAGTTGGAAGACAGCAGTAATCACCCCGGTCTATAAGTAAGGAGACAAGGACCTAGCAAGCAAATACAGGCCAATTGCCATATTGCCCGTAGTTTCAAAAATTCTGGAGAAGATTGTTGCTGCTCAATTGATAGAACATTTAGAGTCCAACCAATTATGTTATCCATAGCAATTTGGGTTTAGACCTAAGTATTCCACAGAAATAGCTAACTGTTATTTTATCGAGAAGATCAAGGCTTTGTTGGTTAAGAGGCATGTTGTGGGGACCGTGTTTCTGGATCTAAAAAAGGCCTTTGACACGGTAAACCACACTGTCCTACTGTCGAAGTTAAAAGACCTCAAGATTTCAACTGAGGCAATACAGTGGTTTAGGTCATACCTGGAGGGGAGAGAACAATGTGTCAAGGTCAATGGGGAGAAATCTGGGTTTCTCGCCAATAATATGGGAGTACGACAAGGATCTATACTAGGGTCATTGTTGTTTACAATATACATCAACGACTTGCCCGATACTTGCCCAGGTGCCAGCTGCCAGATGTATGCTGATGACACCGTAATCTATCTGTCTACCAAAACGGCTAGCATGGCAGCTGAGCACCTGACCCAGGTTTTACAGAACATCTCTAAATGGCTTGTGTTGTCGCATTTAACCTTGAATGTTAAAAAAAAACTGTTGCTATGTGTATCTCTATTAGAAACAGGCCCATGAATGATGTTTTTGATGTTAAAATTGGAAATGAGGTGCTTACTGAAGTGAATGAGGTCAAGTATCTAGGGATCATTCTAGACAGGAACCTGCGATTCGACAAGCAGGTGCATTACATTTGTAAGAAGGTCAAACCCAATATAAATTGCTTCCGTTTCATTAGAAGGGATTTGTCATTCAGAACTGCTCATACATATATGCACGCAATGATTCTTTCACATCTGTCATATTTTATCACATCTTGGTCACAAACATTTCAAATTACACTAAAACCCGTAACTGCAATATATAAACAGGCTATAAAAATCTTGGACCGCAAACCAATGCGGTGGCATCACTGTGGTATTTTAGTCAAGCACAATCTTTTTACTTTTGAAAATTTTATTATCTTCTGTAATATCAGACTGGTTTTTAAATGTCTATACAATCTTGTTTCACCTCCTTTTTCTGGTTTGGTAGCTAGATGCTCGAGCTCTATCAGAGCAAGCACACAAGCTTCCATCAACGGTGACTGCATTGTCACCATGTCTAGAACTTAATTTGGTCAGTCTGCTTTCTCCAAAAAAGGGGCAAACTTATGGAACTCTCTGCCAACTCACTTAAAATTGGAGACAAATGCCAACCTCTTCAACAGAGGCATTAAAGATTGGCTAAAATCCCACCAGCAATGTGTACATATCTAGTCTGAATTATTATGTTTGTTGTGATCATGGATCTCTTGCTCTATTTATAATTTGTAATGTATTTGTAATTTTAATTAGCTTATAAATTTTGTATGTATAGGCTAACTTATGACCTATATAAGCCACCTATGGACTGGTGTTGAGAATTAGCACTTGTGTTATATACACCTATGCAAAACATCTGGTCTCTCCTTGTGATTGTACTAATGTAATTAGTACAATCAATTAGTACAATTTTTTTTTTTTTTTTCCGGTTCCGGTTCCGCCGGACCGGTGGCGCCACACGAGTTGGCTGCCAGTTGCAACAGCCTTTTTTTATCTTCCTTCTTCTTTCTACACCTTTCACTCTATATATATATATATCACGAACACACAGATCGCCCCAAAGGTCTCCCGAGTCGGCGGACGGAGCCACTGTTTACAGCAGGAGACGTTACAGCAGGAAGAGCTAGTGCTAGCTAGCACTCAACTGCCACCCGGAGCTAATGGTGAAACTCGACATACCGGGAACTGTAGCGAAAACGATGCGGGTGCCGGGCTGGAGTTTAGGCGGCGTGCAAGAAATATAAGACAGAATAATAAAGAGCGATGGCAAGAACCAAGCAGACCGCCTGTAAAATCTACTGGAGGAAAAAGCCCCCCAGGAAACAGCTAGCCACCAAGGCTGCTCGGAAAAGCGCTCCGGCCACCGGTGGAGTGAAGAAGCCTCACCGTCACAGGCCCGTGGCTCTGAGAGAGATCCGTCGCTACCAGAAATCCACGGAGCTGCTCATCCGTAAGCTGCCCATCCAGCGCCTGGTGAGGGAGATCGCTCAGGACTTCAAGACCGACCTGCGCTTCCTGAGCTTCGCCGTCATGGCTCTGCAGGAGGCCAGCGAGGCCTACCTGGTGGTCTTGAAGTGGGTCTCTTCTTCGCTAAGAGGGTCACCATCATGCCCAAAGACTTCCAGCTGGCCCGCCGCATCCGCGGAGAGAGAGCTTAGACTTTCTGCTGCACATTCACCAACCATAATGCTCCACACTGTGTGTCTATATATATAGTAATATGTACATATGTTTACTAGCTGTTCTTGTTTTTTCTTGCCTTCTGAGTGTTGCTATCCCTGTGCTGTTGCAATCCTGGAATTTCCCCATTGTGGGACTAATAAAGGCTTATCTTATCTTAATTTGTTATGTCCATATTAAATAAAGAGTAAAAAAAAAAAAATCTTTTTTTCAGATCCTCAGAGAGTTCTTTGCCATGAGGTGCCGTATTGAGCTTTCAGTGACCAGTATGAAAGAGTGTGAGAGCAATAACACCAAATTTAAAACACCTGCTCCCCATTCACACCTGAGACCTTGTAACACTAATGAGTCACATGACACCAGCCAGGGAAAATTGCTAATTGGGCACAATTTGGACATTTTCACTTCGGGGTGTACTCACTTTTGTTGCCAGCGGTTTAGACATTAATTGCTGTGTGTTGATTTATTTTGAGGGAACAGCAAATTTACATTGTTATACAAGTTGTACACTGACTACTTTACATTGTATCAAAGTGTCATATCTTCAGTGTTGTCCCATGAAAAGATATAAAAAATATTTTCAAAAATGTGAGGAGTGTACTCACTATTGTGAAATACTGTACTTACAAATGTTGTCCAAGGCACAAGCACTCAGACATCGATTGAAAACACTGTGTGCTCAGCAGCTTCTCTTATAAGCAACTGAACTGAAAAGCTTTTTTTCCCCTCTAATAATTACTGAAAACAACCAATAGGTGGAAGTAAGTTACCACATAGCATCCCCATACTTTAAAACACAGCATTTTTAAATGTAGGCAGCACACTCCCCATTTGGCATTATAACATTATGCCACTACATAACTACAACAGAAATAAAACAAAATGAATTAAAACAGTTATTTTTAAGTTTCATCTGAAAAGAGAACTACAGTTTCTGAGATTGGTCTCAGAAATATTTTGACAGTCCCTTCTTTCACTGTTTTCACCTCCACTTTATGAACACTTTTGTCGCAGCTCGGCAGGGTCTTGACAATCACCCCCACTGGACATTCCTTCCTGGGAGCTTGGCTGTCACATCTCCCACCTTGACATTTGTTTTTTGTTATGTCCATTTCCTGCAACTTTTTAGAGTGGACAAATATTCTCCTTTCCACCTCTTCCAAAATGTGTCTGCAAGACACTGGACTTGCTTCCATTGTTTCCCGTGCAGATTGATCATTTGAAAGTTTCCACAGGGTGGTGATACAGTACTGGTCTTTTGCATAAGCAGCATTGCCAGGGTGAGGACTGCTGGTATTTCTGGGTCACAGGACAGGGACCAGAAGTCTTGCATTCATGATCCCCATGACTTCAGCCACGAGAGTTGTCAAAACCTCATGTGTGAGGCGAATGTGTCCTTTCTGAAGCAACATAGCAACCAGAATACGTCTGGCAACTCCAATGAGTCTGTCCCATGAGCTAACCATATGCAACGAATGAGGCAGATTGAAAACCCATGTGCACCCTTTTCCTTGGAGACAAGCTTTTACTGTGGAGTCCTCTGTGTTAATGTCCAACTCTTTGCAAGCACCGACAAAATTAGTCCCTCTATCAGAACAAAGAAATCTGCATGGGCCACATACAGCAAAAAACCTTCAAAGAGCGTTAATGAAACTGTCTGTTGACATGGATTCAATTATTTCAATGTGGACAGCTCTAGTTGACATAAACTGTTGTTACACAACATACAAGAGGAGGTAGTGCACTTGCTGTCTGTACTACCTCCTCTTGTACGTTGTGTAACAACAGTCCACGGTATGAAAACATCAAGGCCCACATTTGTGAAAGGAGGGTAAGGTTTAAGTCTGTCAACTGGCAAGTCTGCCATCTTCTGGTCTTGTAATCTCCCACGTAGCTTACGACAAGTAACACATTTATGGATAACAGAGGAAATTAGGCGCTTTCCACCAATGAGCCAGACACCAGCCGCTCTAATTGCTCCTTCTGTTATGTGCCGTCCTTGGTGAGCTATTTGCTCATGATAGAATCTCACAAGTAGTGTGGCAATGTGATGGCACGTGGGATGATTAGGCAATGTTTTTCTTCATTTGACAGGTCCGCAGATGATGTACGACCTTTGACACTGAGCAGACCATCTTCATCTACCACAGGATTTAGTTTCTTGAGCAGGTTTCTTCTGGGGAATGTTCTTTCTTCCTTCAGGCATTTAAACTCCTCTTTGAATACCTCACATTGCACAGACCTGATTATCACAGTCTTTGCTTGAGTAAGAACATGAGAGTTAGACATCTCACTGAAACATTTCCATCCTTTGTATTTTATGTTGTCAGAACTGTCTTTAAAGGAAGTAGCCACATGGATCAATCTGGCCATTGCATTGCAGTCTCGTCCAGCTTGAAAATCATTCAAAGCGTTGTGTACCTAGCTTGACCCCTGATATTCTTGTAGCCAGGGTTGTGCATTCAGGTTGGATTTCAGCATCAGTTTTTTGGGTCCATGAGACTGAAAATGCAAGCTCAGTGTCTGCTGCTCTGTTTTGGGATAAGAAAGTTGAAGCTGACAACCAGCTGCTCTGTTGTAGTTGTTCTGCTGGCATAAACCTAGTCGCATGGCCCGCGGGATTCTGGTTTGTAGGTATATAACACCACTGATCCAGATGAGAAGATTTTCTGATGCGAGCAACCCGGTTGGCTACATACACATAAAACCTTCTTGTGGATGGATATAACTTAGAACAACCGTGTTATCTGTAAAGAACTTAACACCATCCACAGTAAAATCTAGTTCATCTCTGATCAGCTCATATAGTTGCACAGCCAGCACAGCTGCACAAAGCTCGAGGTGTGGGATAGTACGTGCAGGGTGTGGAGTCTGCTTGGACTTCCCTATGATAAAACCAACATGGTATTTCCCATCGATGTCGGTGACTTTCAAGTAGGCCACAGCCCCTGTAGCTTCCGTGGAAGCATCGGAGAAAATGCAAAGCTCTTTCTTTTGCACTAAAGAGAGTGGAACAGGAATGTAGCACCTATTTATGCTCAGGTCTTCTAAAGTATTCAGAGATTCTTTCCAAAGATCCTATTCTGCTTCTTTTTCAGGGGGAAGTGGAGCATCCCAGTCATTCTTCTCAGATGACAGTTCCCATAATAAAACCTTTCCCTGTGGAAAGGTTTTATTACTGCCGCCCACCTTTCCTTTGTGGGCAGCAGTGGCTCAGGAGGTTGAGCAGGTCGTCTAATAACCGGATGGTTGGCAGTTCGAATCCTGCTCTCCCCAGATATCCTGCCATTGTGTCCCTGGGCAAGACACTTCACCCGCATTGCCTCCAGTGTCCATAACATTGGGTATGAATGTGTATAAATGTATAAAAATGTTCGGTGGTGGCCGGAAAGGCCGTTGGCGCAGATTGGCTGCCACGTTTCCGTCAGCCTGCCCCAGGGCAGCTGTGGCTGCAGAAGTAGCTTGCCACTACCATTGTCTGTCTGGAGTGAATGAATAATGTACCTATTTGAAAGCGTCTTTGAGTATATCTGATAAAGCGCTATATAAAATCGATGCATTATTATTACAGGGGCAGTAAACCCCAGCGGGCCATATATGCTTTTGACAGTAGACAGGAGACCCCTCCGAGTATATGGCTTCTCTTCATGCGACACCAAGAATGTGAAATTATCTGTTTCTAAGTTCCAGGAGAGACCCAAGCTCTGCTGAAGGGGAAGAGAGTCTACACCAAGCTCCAAATCCTTCAGATCTTTTGAGCGGTCTTCAACAGGAAATGCTTCCATCACTGCCCCCTTGTGCAGCTTCAGATTGGATTCTGCCAACATGCATCTAGTTCTGGTGAGCAGGTCTATTGCGTCCTCAGGTGTCTTGACTGAGGTGAGGCCATCATCGACATAAAACTGTCTCTCCACAAACTGTCTTGCATAAGACCCATGCGCTTCTTCACTCATTTCAGCAGCTTGCCTTATGCAGTATATGGCAACGGCAGGAGATGGAGTATTCCCACACATGGAAACACGTGGACCTTCATGTGTTTGCTGCACATCTGTGATGATAGCAATGGGCTCTCTTCGAAAACTCAGTAGGACACCTAATAAGTTATTGTTTAAATCAGGGCCTTTGAGGAGTATATCATTCAAAGACACACCCTCAAACTTTGCACTGGAATCAAAAATTACCCTCATTTGCCCAGGCTTCTTTGGGTGGTAAACAGCAAATGTCAGCAGATACCAGTGTTCTTTACCTTTGTCCAATGGTAGTGCAAGCTCAGCCTGGTCATTGGGCGCATCTGTGGCTCAGGTGTAGTGTGGCTGACTACTGATTGGAGGGTCAGGGGTTCGATTCCTTGGGTGACAGATTCAAGTCCTGTGGGGCACTAAGAAAAGAGGCTCTCTGTTGAATATAGTCACTTGTACGATCAAAAAGACTGACAGGTATTTATGAAAGATATGGTTTGTGATGCTTTTCCCCACTTTCAATCTCCTCCTCCTCATAATTAGCAGCTTCAGCCTCTGCAGTGGCAGCAAGTCTTTGACTCTGGAGAATGTGGAGACTGGCTTCGAGGTCTGCTTTCTGTTTCATTACATTAGCTTCTTTTTCAGCATAGGCCAACTGAGCCTGGGCAACCTTGGCTTTGGCACATGCTCTGATAGCAGAAGCACCTATTGATACTGAGATTGACCCTCTGCTGGACCACTGTAATAAGCTGCAGGACTTTTTGGAAGATTGGGATCTGGTATCATTTGCTTGTGAAGACCTATGCCTCTCAGTTAGTTGGTAAGCATTATTTTTCCTTCAATTCTGCACTTGCTGCACTTTCTTGCTGCACAGTTGCATGCTTGGGTTGCTTAGCTAGGATTTGCTTGTGCATAGACTCATGGTGTAAACTTGCGGTTCCCTGGTACTTGAGCCCACTGCACTTATGTATTTTTACTATGCTGCCCTCGCAGTGCATCACTGGCAAAGCTAGACAACTAGCTAACACATTGAAGTCTCAATAAATCCACAGTTTGACGTTTTAGTGACATTTTATGAAAACTCCAGCTCCAATAGTGTAAAACTGAAACACAGAGGATACAAATACAAATGACTCATACAGTATGCTGGAAAAATATCCACACTGTATATACTGCGTTTGTGATATTTGCTCTGTGCTGACTGCAAACCCATAAAACAACAGACTAGCTTAGCTGACTACAGATATTTAAGCACATGACACTTCTTATATAAAATGGTAATGAACAAAGAATTATCAAAAACATTTATGACACTTAAATGTAAAAAAAAAATTACAGAGAAATGTTGTCAAAGACACAAGCACTCAGACATCGATTGAAAACTGTGTGCTCAGCAGCTTCTCTTATAAGCAACTGAAGTTTTTTCTCTAACAATTATTGAAAACAACCAATAGGTGGCAGTAAGTCACCACATAGTAATCTCATATTTTAAAACACAGCACTTTTAAATGTAGGCAGCACAGTGCACCGTGGGAGAAAGGAGAATATAAATGGGAGCAATCAAAGGATGAATACGAGATAAGAACACTAGAGCAGGTGATGGCAGTGACACAAATGAGGGAAGAAGGCAACAGTCGAAAACGACAACTAAGAAGGGACCTACAACACAGAAGGGAGACGAGACTGACATGAGGGAACAGAAACATAAAGCCAACATGAGGAGAAGTACATGAACCCAGACCACAGAAGCAAACCCAAATTGACCAACTGTAATCTGAAAATCATGACAAAGGACTAAGAGGAAGGGTTACTAAATAAAACAAGGATCAAGTTAAATTAAACAAGAACAAAATAGGAAGTACTAGCAAAATAAAGCTAAAGTCAAGTTGAATCCATAAACAAGAACTATATGTAACAATAAGAAATAAGAATCCAAACCAAAGTAAAAATTCAACATAGCGAAACCAGAATTCAAGTATATCATAACAGAAAACAAATATTTAAGATGCATAATAAGCAGTGGGCTGGTCATGCCCTCCATGACAGAAAGGTTACAAATAAATGAGAAAAAAAGTTTCAAAATTATAATTGAAAACTTGGACTCTGACATTGACAAAGTCAATATTTTTCCCACATAAAACTTGCAAATTTATTTTTAAAAATGTTTGACTTTATAATAAAAAAATAACACATTTATTTAAAAAGAAAGTCGTAAATTCATAGCAAAATGTTGTAAATTTATCAGGAAACCCTATGCAAATTAATGAGGATAAGGTCTAAAAAGTCACAAATTTGCAGGAAAGCCCCTATGCTAATTTATGAGAAAACATAAATGAGTTTATTTACAGCTTATTTTACAAATTTGCACAAAAAAGCTTCAAATTTTGAATGAGACAAAAACATGCACGTTAATGAGAGAAGAGTGACAAATTTAATAGAAAAACCTCACAAACTGGTGAAAGTAAACTCTAGGAACTTTTTTCCTAAATACAGTGGATATAAAAAGTCTACACACCCCTGTACAAATGCCAGGTTTTTGTGATGTGAAAAATAAGACCAAGATAAATAATTTAAAAACTTTTTCCACCATTAATGTGACTGTTACAATGCGCCCGTTTCACGGGCGAAGCAAGACACCAAGCGCCATCTGTGAGTTTGTAGCAATTATTAAAGTAAAGACACATATATAAATAATGCAACACTAATAACTAAACGGGGAAAACCCCATGCCGGAGGAGAGCGGAGCTCACGACCAGGGGGAGCAGAACAGCCCGGGACAAACTGCTGAGGCGCTTAAGGACGCCGGGGAACCAGAGATCAAACAGCCGGAGCCCACCCGGAGAACAGCAGGGCTCAATGGCTGAGGGAATTAAGGGAAGGGATGATTACCTTGTTGGAGCTCAACGCGATCTCCTCGACGGCAGACAAAACACTCTGACAGCAGCAAGCACATCAGAGGACGTCTCAGTAGGGCCCGACAACGGACAAGGTTGTTGTGCCCTTTAAATACCCTTCTCATGATGGTAAACAGGTGTAGCTGCTTGAGTTGAGAAAATAACAGAATGAATAGCTGCTGTGCAGCTCCGAACAGTTTGACAGCCGGAAGCTGCACAGCGCTGTCAACATAAAACATAAACCGGAAACCATAAAGATACAAACACAACAGAACCCAAAATGTCCATAATAATACTACAGATATAAAAAGACAAGAATTAAACAAGAACCAATACAGCAGACATGATAACAAGGAAAAAAGCAGACACTAAACTAGACAGGAAACTGGGCACGGCACCCACGTGCCGTAGGATCATGACAGAGCCCCCTACTCCAGGGGTGTACCCAGAGCCCCCCCCCCCACACACACACACACACAGAAGACCCTCTCAACAAGAAAAACAACCCACCCTGGGGGGAGGAGGGGGAACCCAGGCACGGAGGGGCCGAGACCAAACAAACAAAAATTCGTGCAGCCCAAACTCTGGGGAACTACAAGGTGGAAAACGGCAGTTCAGGTGGTCTACCTGAGTCCCAAGGCCACTGGCGCTTGTGATGGAGTAAGACGGGTGGCCTCCCCAAACTCCACAGCCACCACAGCAGGAGGAATAGTCCATCAGGTGGCCTCCCAGAGTTCGTGGGCCAGTGGACCGCGGGGGACCACAGGCCTCCTCCTTCCCCCCCGGAGGCGGCAGCGACCAATCAGATGATGGGAGCGGCAGCTTGGCGGGGACCTTTGAAGAGGTGAGGGGATCTAAGACCACCTTAGACAAAGACGTAGCACCCGTGATGGCCCGGAGCTGGGGCATAGCTGCACCCAGGGAGGCCCCGGACTGTAGTGTAGCTGCACCCACGGTGGCCCCAGGCTGGATATGGCACCCATGACACCCACACTGACCCGCGAGAGCACCAGGCCAAGGAGGCGGTCAACCAGCGGGACCCCAGGCTGAGGCGCTGTACCCACAGTGGCCCCAGACTGAGGCGTAGCTGCACCCGCAGAGGCCCTGGACTGGGGCGTAGCTGCACCCGTGGAGGCCCCGGACGGAGGGGGAGCAGCATCCACGAAGACCTCGAATGGAAGGGGAGCAGCACCCATGGAGACCTCGAACGGAAGGGGAGTAGCACACACGGAGGCCCTGGACTGGGGCGCAGCACCCACAGAGACCTTGGTGATCCTGGATAGTGGTTCAGGCAAAGGAACAGAGACAGACACACACACCGGGTCAGGGTCACCGGCAGCAGTGGGACCCAGTGAGAAGGTCTCACGTGCGGCTGACGGCTACACCTGGACCTCCTAACCAAGAGCCAGGCAAGAGCTTTCTAAAGCAGAAAGTGTGAAAACAAGAAAGAGCACTTGCCTGAGCTCAAGCTCTACCACCATCCAGGACTCCGGCGATCCTGCTGCAGGGGCCCTAGCAGAAGGCATGATGGTGGACACAGACAGTGGACCTCCAGGCGTGACGACCAGCACTGGTAGATCTCCCAGCGGGGTGACTGATGCTGGGAACCGCCTCACCATCGGTGCTGGCTTCCGTACCGCTGAACCCAGTGGATCCCCATCCGTTGGCTCAAGATTCAAGGCACAGATGGACCATTCCTCCCATCCCAGATGTGGGTGCAGGGCTGGGCAGGGACTCCCAGAATTGCAGGTTCCTCTGTTGTCAGTCAGCTTCTGCCCAGGACCGGCGGGTTCTCGGAAGCCACAGAAGAGAACACGGGAGAGGAAGGCAAGGGTGAGGCGACAGTTGTCACAAATCGTGCTGGTGTTTTCCTGTAGGCTCAGTTCTGACAGTTCCCTGTGGCTCTGGTATTGGGTTTATTATGTATTGTGTTATCTTGAATGAATGAATGAATGAATTTATTTCGGATAATACAGTACAGGTTAAAAGAAACTGTATAATATAACAACAAGGTCAAATTAGACAAAGACTCTTTCTACTAAACAATTCCACGTGAGTTATCCGAAATGGGTGATGGCTGAAGCCGCAGCTTATATTGGCCACCCATATTCCATCCAAGAATTCAAAGAAAAAATAGTAAACAAGACAAGAGTGATTACAATTTAGAACAAAGCTAAGACAAAGTGTGACTGAGAGAAAAAAGAAAAAAGAAAACTAAGCTAAGCTAAGTTAAGCGGTTACTATTCAAGACAAATCTAAGACAGAATGTCACAGAGAGAAAAAAAAAAAAAACTAAGCTACAACACAACACAGGCTGGATATGTCAATCCTTATGTGAGTTTACATGTCGTCTTGTAAATATGTTTGGAGTATTTCTTCCTTTAGTTTTTGTTTAAATTGTCCAAGCGTTGTACATGATTTTAATTCAGGTCCATAATCGTTCCATAATCTGACTCCTTGCACTGAAATACAGTGTTGCTTGGTGGTTGTTCTCACTGTAGGCTTTTGAAATATACATGTTCCTCTGAAGTGATATCGTTTCTCCCTTGTTTGGAACAACTTTTGGATATTTGCGGGCAGTGATAAATTCTTCACTTTGAACATTATTATTGCGGTTTTAAAGTCAACCAGATCTTTCAACTTGAGAGTTTTTTGTTTAAGAAAAAGTGGGTTTGTTGGTTCCCTGTAAGCTGCTTTGTTTATTATTCTAATAGCTCTCTTTTGAAGCATAAAGAGTGGATATATGTTTGTTTTGTATGTATTTCCCCATACTTCATTACAATATGTCATGTATGGGAGTATTAATGAATGATACAAGGTGTATAGTGTGGGTTGATTCAGCAAATATTTCACTCTGTGTAATATTGCAATTGATTTGGAAACTTTACCTTTAATATAATTAATATGTGACTTCCAACACAGTTTGTTATCAATTATTACTCCAAGGAATTTAGTTTCAGATACCCTTTCAATCTCTACACCATTTACACTGAGTTTGGGTACTGGATTGTTGTGATGGTTGTTAAAGACTATAAATTTTGTCTTGCTTAAATTGAGCGTTAATTTGTTTGAATCAAACCATAGTTTAAGCTTTCCTAATTCCTTCCCGAGTGTATCCAGAAGTTGTTCCAAATTGTTTCCACTGCATAGCAGATTAGTGTCATCGGCAAACAATATTAAGTCCATTTTTTCTGAGACTTTACATATATCGTTTATATACATATTGAATAATAATGGTCCCAAAACTGAACCCTGTGGGACTCCACAGGTGACCTTCAGCAACTCTGAGTTTTTGTTGCTAATACATACATACTGATATCTATTCTTTAAGTAACTACTTAACCAGGACAGTGCTACCCCTCTAATACCAGAATTTTGTAGTTTCTTTAATAATAAATTATGATCTACTGTATCAAATGCTTTTTTAAGATCTAGGAATACTCCAACTGAATACTCTTTATTTTCAATGGCTGTTGATATTTTTTCTGTAAATTCCATTAGGGCATATGCAGTTGTCCTCTTGTGTCTGAACCCATATTGCTGCTCACATAATAAATCATTCTTCAGTATGAAGTTGTCAATTCTCTCATAGAATATTTTTTCAAGTATCTTGGAAAATTGCGGTAATAGTGAAATTGGTCTATAGTTTGAGAGTTCCCCTCTGTCGCCCGTCTTGTATATCGGAATTACTTTAGCTATTTTCATTGCATTGGGAAATATACCTGATTGGAGAGACAGGTTGCAGATATACGTCAGTGGTTTTACTATGCATTCGATAACAGTTTTGACTAGTAGCATGTCGATACCATCACAGTCAGTAGATGTTTTACTTTTGAACGATTTAACAATTTCAATGACCTCTCTTTCATCTGTGTTCTTTATGAAGATGGAGTCTTTTACAGCAGTGTTATTGCATATTGTATCACCTGTTGGCACCGTAGTGGGTATTTCTCGGGCCAGTTTAGGTCCAATGTTAACAAAAAAATTATTAAATTCATCTGCAGGTGAAGCAATATTCACACTCTGAGTCGTTTTATTATTTTTTGGAATATTAGTTGGGTAGCTTGTATTTCTGCTTTTATTTCCAAGGATACTGTTGAGTATTGTCCATGTATTTTTAATATTGTCTCTGTTTTTCTCCAGTTCTTTACTGTAATAGTCTCTTTTACTACATCTTATTATATATGTTAACTTATTTTTGTATGTTTTATACCGCTGCTCTGCTTCTTTTGTTCTTTTCTTTAGGAAAGCTTTATATAATAAATGTTTCTTTTTACACGCCTTTTGTAGTCCTTTGGTTAACCATGGCTTATTAGCAAATTTGTGTTTAAGCTTTTTTATTACTAATGGGCAGTTTTTTTCATAAAGAGTGGTTACAATGTTTATAAATGTGTCATAGGCTTCATTTACATCTGATACATAGACTTCTGTCCAGTCTTGCTTCAGCAAGTCCTCTTTAAGAGAACTGATTGCATTTGGTGATTTGTGTCTGAACGATTTTGAAGTTTTTTCTGCGTTGGGCCCCGTGTGGCCATGGATAAGTGCAAAGGTTGGCAAGTGGTCACTTATATCATTTATCAATAATCCACTTTCTATTTTCTTATCGAAAACATTGACAAACAGGTTGTCAATAAGTGTAGCAGAGTGAACTGTGATTCTACTGGGATGTGTTATTGTGGGATATAGACTCATGCTGTACATAGAGTTCATGAACTTTGTAACTACATTTTGTTGATGAGGATTCAGTAAGTCAATATTGAAATCTCCACAAATTGCTACCATTTTCTTACTAGTAATATTATTGTACAGCTCGACTAATTTATCTCTGAATGTCTCAATGCAAGTTCCCGGCGTTCTATATATGCAGCTTATGATTAGATTTTTTGTTTTGTCTAGGTCAATCTCAACAGTAACACATTCCAAAATCCCTGGTAGTGCTAAGAACATTTCATTTACAAGCTTACACCTGTACAGGTCATCAATATACAGTGCAACACCACCACCCTTTTTTTGAGTTCTGTTAATACAAAACAACTGATATCCCTCTATTGCCATCAGGGGAGCCTGCTCTTCGTTAAGCCAAGTTTCAGAGACTGCAATAGCTGTGAATTTTCTGTCTAGCTGTTTTAAATAGTCCTGAATCTGTGGAAAGTTTTTGTTAAGACTTCTGCTATTGAAGTGTATTATTGACAGTTTACCATCTAATTGCATTTGACTTTTGAATTGTTTTTCAGTGTAATATTCACAGTGGTTATGAATATTATTGAAAAAGTGGTTATCGGGATCAATATCATTCTCCATCTCTTGTGGTTTATGTTCAGCATAATGGTATGTTTTCAGAGTTTGAGTTTCCTCATTCTGTGTCAAATGACTTCCTCCAACTGGGGATAATTGATGTCTACTTGAGTCAGTCATAAGTTTTTGTTTGTTTTGGTTATTTTTATTGAAGTACTTTGACATGGTGTATCAAAAGAACTATTCTTATCATGTGTATGAATATGGATTATCATTGGCTCATAATTTTCTAATCAGTGTTCATCTGTATTTATCTAAGTCAGTAGCATCTCTGATCATTATACTCTTTGCTTGCTCAGGTGATCCATTTAGTTTAATCCAAATTCTACAATTTCTTGTCCAGGTTGCTTGTATCTTATCTTGTTTTTTTAGCATCCGTGCCTGTTGTGCTAATTCAGCGGGTTTTTTTGTCAGGTGTTCATTTATGTAAACTTGAGTTTCCTTTAGCTTTTTGGCCTGCCTCAGTATGTTATTCTTTACCCTTCTGTTCACAAAGCGCATCACAATTGATTTCTTTGTTTTGTTATCTTTCTTCAGTAGAGCATAGCAGGCTGAGATTGCATTGGCTTCTACCTTAATGTTTTTATCATTAAGGAACTGAAGCACTTGATTTTCTAAGGACAATGATTCCCTCATGGGTGCATCTTCACCACTCAGACCTACTGTGGCATGGGCGTATGACTGATATCTGATGTCTAGTCCACTTATAACTAGGTCATCAATACGAGAACCTTGTTCAAGATCCTCGACGCGTTGCTCCAAAAGACGCCCGTGTTGCTCCAGGTCCATAATTTTTTTGTCTTTTTCTTGAATTATTAAATTTAGGGCTTGTACCTGTTCTGTTAGGCCTATTATTTTGTCCTGTTGGCTAGTCAGTTTGGCCAATTCTTCTGACATAAAGCTCAGAGCTTTTTTGATTTCTTCCATTTCCTCTTTCTTTGGTGGCATCTTACTGACCTGTAGATAGAAGTAAACAGAGAATCCGGCTAGGCCTCAACTAGCCCGGTCGCTGCTGAACTCGCCGCAACAGCTCCTGCACAGCTCCTCCGCCAAGTAGCGCTGCACAGCTCCGCAGATCACCCCCGTCATTCGCCACCGCCTGCCGCCGTTTGCCTGGCCGGTTATGCCGCACACCGCCGGCGCAGCCGAACTTCACCGATCACCGCCGCCGCTCGCCGCCGTCTGGCTGGGTGGCACCTCCGCTAGGCCCCGTCACCGACCGCCGTCAGTCTGGTAGTTCCTCAGCTGGACCTCGCAACTGGGTTCCGACTCAGGCCACTGTCCTGCTGGGTCCAGGTGGCCCCGTCTCTCACCAACGCCGCGCTCGAGCTCCCAACTGCCGCCTCGATTGGTTCCTCCGATAGGCCCTCACCGGGGACTGAGCCGCTTCGTGTCGGAGTTAGGTGGCGCACTGGGGCCAGCGTTAAGCT
This sequence comes from Pholidichthys leucotaenia, assembly GCA_020510985.1. Taxonomy (NCBI): domain Eukaryota; kingdom Metazoa; phylum Chordata; class Actinopteri; order Cichliformes; family Pholidichthyidae; genus Pholidichthys; species Pholidichthys leucotaenia. The sequence goes on along the minus strand of CM035841.1, from coordinate 407,617,506 downwards.
AACTAGCGTTAGCTTGGCAATCGCTTCTGGTAGAGCGCAGCAGTTCTACCCGATCTTTTGAGTTCTTGTTGTTTTTATGTCTGTGTTCGTTTTCTTTTCCATGCCTGTAGCCGCTGCTCTGGCTGGCGGCTGTTAGGCAGCCTCTTTGACCCACATTCATGTGGGCATTGTCTAACATTTGCTGGTCCATCCATGCCCCCTCTCTCTTGACAGCCAGCTGATTTCTCCCGGGTAATTGTCTTTCCCACACCTCGCCCAGGTATGCCTAATTTGTGGTGCCAGCAGTGTTTGTACTTGGCAGCCATTATACGGTCGTAAATCACCATATGACAGTCAGAGTCAATAAGAGATTGTGTTTGGTTATTGGAGTATTGGACTTCTGGGACAGTTCCTGCTTTGTGAGTAAACTGCTAGCGTTTCTCTGTGCAGTTCCGCTGCTACGCTTGACTGTAGCATTTCTCCGTGCAGCACAACTGCTATGCTTAGGCTGTTGCCCAGTTTTTACCCTTATGCAGTCGAGCCTCCTGGAGGACTCCAGTTCTCCTGAGTTTATATGTGTTATTTGTTTGTGGCCACGGTGCACAATGGTTAGCCCACTGTACGTTTGTCGCACCAGCCGTTTTGTGCACATAACTACCTTTTTGTCGGAAATCCTGCGCTTAAATCCATTCTTCCTTCCCCTCCTCCGTGCGCTGCGTAAAAGTGCACATGGAGGCTTATGACAACAGTAGCAGTTGATGAGAGCTCAGGTAAGGTTGGCTGCAGTTGCTGAACCTCATCACCCGGAATAAGGCTAGGTATTAAATTAAAATGAGAAGAGGAATGAAAACCCACTTGCCTTATTACCCGAGGCATGATGGTTCCTGCTACTGAAGATGGTCCAGATGGTGCTGCTCTGGCCACCGCTGATGTACTCTGGGCAGGAGGCAGAGGCTCGGGCTCCTGGCGAGAGAGGCGGAGCGCCAGAGATCAGGGCCTCGGCGCTGATGGCTGAAGGTCTCCCACCAGGCTGTGAGGGTCCATCCGGAGGATGAAAATGGTATAAAGCAAGCCTGCGAACCTGGGGTAACTGCCCAACCCTGGATGGACCTCCATGATGGCCGCCGCTCCTTTCACGTTCCTACGGACTTCTTTAAATGAACGAGGGGCGAATGTGACATCAAGATAGTCCTGGGCCAGGTCCACCGCCTACAGTTCATCAATGGTGGGGCCCCCAGCTACTGATTTGCCTTGGTTAGTGGGGCCCCAACGCACTGGTGACATACCCAGGGCGTGCATAAAAAAACAGAAGGAGAGAAAAAGTGATTAGGGAAAAAACACAAACTCACAGAGGCTGGTGTCACACTGGTCGGGCCCTTCTGTCACAATGAGCCTGTTTCACGGGCAAAGCAAGACACCAAGCGCCATCTGTGAGTTTTTAACATTTATTAAAGTAAAGACACATAATAATAATAATAATAATAATAATAATAATAATAATGCATCAGATTTATACAGCGCTTTATCATAGATGCTTTACAAATAGATACATTATTCATTCACTCCAGACAGACAATGGTAGCAGCAAGCTACTACTGTAGCCACAGCTGCCCTGGGACAGACTGACTGAAACGTGGCTGCCAATCCGCACCAACGGCCTCTTCGGCCACCACCGAACATTTACACACATTCATACCCAGTGTTATGGACACTGGAGGTAAGGTGGGTAAAGTGTCTTGCCCAGGGGCACAACGGCAGGATATCAGGGGAGAGCTGGATTTGAACCGCCAACCATCCGGTTATTGGACGACCTGCTCTACCTCCTGAGCCACAGCCACCCTCTCACAAATAATGCAACACTAATAACCAAATGGGGAAAAGCCTGTGCTGGAGGAGAGCGAAGCTCACGACCAGGGGGAGCAGAACAGCCCGGAGTAAATGGCTGAGGCGCTCAAGGATGTTGGGGAACCAGAGACAAAACAGCCAGAGCCCATCTAGAGAACAGCAGGGCTCAACGGCCGAGGGAATTAAGGGAAAGGATGATTACGTGGTTGGAGCTCAACGCGATCTCCTCAACGGCAACGGCAGATAAAACACTCTGACAGCAGCTTAACATCACAGGACGTCTCAGTAAGGCCCGACAACGGAGATGGTTGTCCTGCCTTTTAAATACCCTTCTCCTGATGGTAAACAGGTGTGGATGCATGAGTTGAGAAAATAACAGAATGAATAGCAGCTGTGCAGCTCCGAACAGTTTGATAGCCGGAAGCTGCAAAGCGCTGTCAAAATAAAACACATACCGGAAACCATAAAGATACAAACACAACAGAACCCTGCAGATACTGCAGATAAAAAGACAAGAATTAAACAAGAACCAATACAGCAGACATAACAAGGAAACAAGCAGACACTAAACTAGACAGGAAACTGGGCACGGCACCCACCCATGCCCCAGGATCATGACAGTGACCTATAACCTCTACAACCCAACTGAAAAACAAAGTAAAATCTTTTAAGGGGAAAAATAAGAAACTTACAATAACCTGGTTGCATAAATATGCACACCCTTAAACTAATACTTTGTTGCAGCACCTTTGGCATTTATTACAGCACTCAGTCTTTTTGGGTAGGAGTCTACCAGCGTGGCACACCTTGATGTGGCAAAAGACAGACAGACAGATAGATAGATGTACTTTATTGATTCCAAACTGGGAAATTACAGTGTAACAGCAGCATGACAGTAGACGGCCAAAATGACAGAGACACACACAGCATAAGCCACTCTTTATGAAAAAAATTGTCCATTAGTAAAGAAAAAGCTTAAACATAAGTTTGCCGATAAGCCATGGTTAACCAAAGGATTACAAAAGGCGTGTAAAAAGAAAAATGTATTATATAAAGCTTTCCTAAAGAAAAGGACAAAAGAAGCAGAGCAGCGGTATAAAACATACAAAAATAAGTTAACATATATAATAAGATGTAGTAAGAGAGACTATTACAGTAAAGAACTGGAGAAAAACAGAGACAATATTAAAAATACATGGACAATACTTAACAATGTTCTTGGAAATAAAAACAGAAATACAAGCTACCCAACCGATTTTTCAAAAAAAAATAAAACGACTTAGAGTGTGAATGCAGCTTCACCTGCAGACGAATTTAGTAACTTTTTTGTTAACATTGGTCCTAATTTGGCTCGAGAAATACCCATTACGGCGCCTACAAGTGATATAATAAGCAAAAACACTGCTATAAAAGACTCCATTTTCATAAAGAACACAGACGAGAGAGAGGTCATTGAAATTGTTAAATCATTTAAAAGTAAAACATCTACGGACTGTGATGGTATTGACATGCTCTTAGTCAAAACTATTATTGAATGCTTAGTGAAACCACTGACGTATATCTGTAACCTGTCTCTCGAAACAGGTATATTTCTCAATGCAATGAAAATAGCTAAAGCAATTCCGATATACAAGACGGGTGACAGAGGGGAATTCTCAAACTATAGACAAATTTCACTATTGTCGCAATTTTCCAAGATACTTCAAAAAATATTCTATGAGAGAATTGACAACTTCATACTGAAGAATAATTTATTGTGTGAGCAGCAATATGGGTTCAGACACAAGAGGACAACTGCATTTGCTCTAATGGAATTTATAGAAAAAATATCAACTGCCATTGAAAATAAAGAGTATTCAATTGGGGTATTCCTGTATCTTAAAAAAGCATTTGATACAGTGGATCATAACTTATTATTAAAGAAACTACTAAATTGTGGTATTAGAGGGGTAGCGCTGTCCTGGTTATGTAGTTACTTAAAGAATAGATATCAGTATGTATGTGTTGGTAACAAAAACTCACAGTTACTGAAGTTTACTTGTGGAGTCCCACAGGGTTCAGTTTTGGGGCCATTGTTATTCAATATGTATAAATGATATATGTAAAGTTTCAGAAAAAATGGATTTAATATTGTTTGCCGATGACACTAATCTATTATGCAGTGGAAGCAATTTGGAACAACTTTTGGATACACTCGGAAAGGAATTAGGAAAGCTTAAACTGTGGTTTGATTCAAACAAATTAACGCTCAATTTAAGTAAGACAAAATTTATAATTTTTAACAACCATCACAACAACTTAGTATCTAAACTCAGTGTAAATGGTGTAGAGATTGAAATGGTATCCGAAACTAAATTTCTTGGAGTAATAATTGATAATAAACTGTGTTGGAAGTCACATATTAATTATATTAAAGGTAAAATATCCAAATCAATTGCAATACTACACAGAGTGAAATATTTGCTGAATCAACCCACACTATATACTTTGTATCATTCATTAATACTCGAAGAAGAAGAGAGCTATTAGAATAATAAACAAAGCCGTTTACAGGGAACCAACAAACCCACTTTTTCTTAAATTAAAAGCTCTCAAGTTGAAAGATCTGGTTGACTTTAAAACTGCAGTAATAATGTTTAAAGTCAAGAATCTATCACTGCCCACAAATATCCAAAAGTTGTTCCAAATAAGGGAGAAACAATATCATTTCAGAGGAATATGTATATTTCAAAAACCTTCAGTGAGAACTACCACCAAGCAACACTGTGTTTCAGTGCAAGGAGTCAGATTATGGAACGATTTTGGACCTGAATTAAAATCCTGTACAACGCTTGGACAGTTTAAACAAAAACTAAAGGAAGAAATACTCCAAACATATATACAAGATGACATGTAAAATCACATAAGGATTGTCATATCCAGTCTGCGTTGTGTTGTAGCTTAGTTTTTTGTCACATTTTGTCTTAGCTTTGTTCTGAATTGTAATCCCTCTTGTTTTGTTTTTCTTTTGAATTCTTGGATGGAATATGGGTGGGCAATATAAGCTGCGGCTTCAGCCATCACCCATTTCGGATAACTTATGTTGAACTGTATAATCAGAGGAGTTATTGTCTAATTTGACCTTGTTGGATTTTCTTTCCCCCTTTGTTATATTATTCAGTTTCTTTTAATCTGTACGTTTAATCTATCCGAAATAAAGATTCATTCATTCATTCATAAAAGAAAAAGGGATTACCCATGGAAAGTAAAAGTGCCTAAATAACATCCATCCATCCATCCATCCATCTTCTACCGCTTAATCCTTTCAGGTCGCGGGGGGGCTGGAGCCTATCCCAGCATCTTTGGGCGAGAGGCAGGGTACACCCTGGACAGATCACCACAGATCTATTATATATTAATCATATATAGTAGATTAATTTTCCCACTCTTTTTTGCAAAAACCCTCCAAATCTGTCAGATTGTGAGGGCATCTCCTATGCACAGCCCTCCTCAGATCACCCCACAGATGTTCAATCGGATTGAGGTCTGCACTTAATCTTCTTCTGGTGAAGCCATTCTTTTGATGATTTGGATGTGTGCTTTGGGTCACTGTCATGCTGAAAGATGAAGTTCCTCTTCTTCTTCAGCTTTCTAGCAGAAGCCTGAAGGTTTTGTGCCAACGCTGACTAGTATTTGGAACTGTTCATAATTCCCTCCACCTTGACTAAGGCCCCAGTTCCAGCTGAAGAAAAACAGCCCCAAAGCATGATGCTGCCACCACCATGCTTCACTGTAGGTATGGTGTTCTTTTGGTGATGAGCAGTATTGTGTTTGCGCCAAATATACCTTTTGGAATTATGGCAAAAAAGGTTCAACTTTGGTTTCATCATACCATTACACATTTTCCCATGTGTTTGGGAGATTCCAAATTGGTTTTTGCAAGATGTAGCCGGGCTTGGATGTTTTTCTTCATAAGATAACGCTTCCGTCATGCCACCCTACTTCATAGCCCAGACATATGAAGAAGATGGGAGATTGTTGTCACATGTACTTTAACAGTCAGTACTTGCTAGAAATTGCTGTATCTCCTTCAATGTTGCTGTTGGCCTCTTGGCAGCCTCCTTGACCAGTTTTCTTCTCATCTTTTCATCAATTTTGGAGGGATGTCCAGTTCTTGGTAATGTCACTGTTGTGCCATATTTTCTCCATTTGATGACTGTCTTCACTGTGTTCCATGGTATATTTAATGCTTTGGAAATTCTGTTGTACTCTTCTCCTGACTGATACCTTTGAACAATGAGATCCCTCTGATGCTTTGGAAGCTCTCTGCAGACAATGGCTTGTGTCATAAGATGTGACTACAAAAATGTCAGGAAAAGCCTACTAGAACAGCTGAACTTTATTTGGGATTAATCAGAGGCACTTTAAATGGTGGCAGGTGTGTGCTGACTCCCATTTAACATGAGTTTGAATGTGATTGATTAATTCTGAACACAGCCACATCCCCAGTTATAAGAGGGTGTGCATATTTATGCAACCAGATTATTCTGTTCAGTTACAACTGAGCTAAAAAAACACCAAAAAATGCCTGTAGAGGAAACGAACCCTGAACCCTTCGAGGCTGCTGAACTGGAGAAAGTCCTACAGGGCCTGAAATGTGGAAAGGCAGCAGGATACGATAACATCTTCCCAGAATTCATGAAGAATCTTGGCCCCCGAGCCCTAACCTGGTTGACACAATTCTACACAAGGATCACACAAACGAACTCGATCCCAAAGAAATGGCGGACAGCAAAGGTCATTGCCATCCCAAAAACCTGGCAAAGACCACAAACTACCAGCAAGCTACCGCCCAATCTCCCTACTCAGCGTTCCTTACAAAATCATGGAGCGACTAATACTGCAACGCATTTCCCCAGAAATAGAGGATATTCTAAGTGTGGATCAAGCAGGTTTCCGCAAGGACCGCAGTACAGGAGAACAAGTACTGGCCCTAACCACCTTCATCGAAAATGGCTTCGAGAGCAGACTGAAGACAGGGGCTGTGTTTCTCGATCTTACAGCCGCCTATGATACGGTCTGGCACAAAGGCCTCCTCCTGAAACTTATAAAGGCGATCCCTGCTTGGGCAACAGCAATTATAAAAACCCTGCTGACCAACCGAAGGTTCAGAGTCCACCTCAGTCAGAACACAAGTGCATGGAGAATGCAGAAAAACGGACTCCCACAAGGCTCAGTTCTAGCTCCAACTCTGTTCAACCTCTACATAAACGACCTGCCTACTACAAAATCCCGCAAATTCATCTATGCAGACGACATCTGTTTGGCATTCCAAGCACCAGACTTTGAACCACTGGAACGGGTGCTCACGGAAGATCTTGCTAAACTGGACCAGTTCTGCAAAATCTGGCGCCTAAAACCAAGCCCAGCAAAAACCGTCTCCAGTGTATTTCATCTCCACAATGCAAAAGCTGCCAGAGAACTAAACATCCACCTGAGTGGACTCAAGCTTAAGCATGCCCCAAATCCAACTTATCTTGGAGTGACCCTTGATAGGACCTTATCCTTCAAGGAACATCTAAAGGGGACGGCTGCTAAGGTGAAAGTACGAAACAACCTGCTCTGCAAGCTCGCTGGTGCAAAATGGGGGGCGACAGTCTCCACCCTGCGCACCTCAGCACTGGCCCTTTCATACTCTGTAGCAGAATATTGTGCCCCTGTCTGGTCCAGGTCATCTTACACACACCATGTAGACACCCAGCTCAACTCAACCATGAGAACTATAACTGGAACAATCCGCTCAACACCACTCCCCTGGCTCTCTGTACTGTCAAACGTAGCCCCTCCACACATCCGGCGAGCAGCATTAACTCAAAGGATGCTCCAAAAAGTTAAAGATTTTCCTCACTTACCAATCCATGCAGATATCTACACCCCACCCACTGCCCGACTTTCATCCAGACGGCCGATTTGGAAAAACCCTCCCCCAGCTGACTTTACCATCCAGACAGCTTGGCAAGAGGAATGGGAAACCAAGGAGGTCCCAAACAAACAGCTGGTGATAAACCCCAACCAACAGGTCCCGGGCACCAACCTCCCAAGGAGACAGTGGTCTACACTCAATCGCTTCAGGACTGGACATGGCCCCTGCTTGGCCAGCCTTCACAGATGGGGCAGTAGCCCTAGCCCACTGTGCGCATGTGGAGAGGAGCAAACTATGGAACACATCATAGAGGCTTGCCCGCTCCTAAGACTGGAAGGAGGATTACACACCCTCCATACAGCAAACCAGGAGGCAACTGCTTGGCTTAAGGACTTTGCATTCGCTAAATAAATTATTCTGTTTTGTTTTGTTTTTCCTCTTAAACGATTTCAGTTTGTTTTTCAGTTGGGTTGTACAGGTCATAGGTCACATTAATGGTGGAAAAAGTTTTGAAATGATTTATCTTGGTCTCATTTTTTACATCACAAAAACCTGGCATGTCACGTGAGATGAGACGCCGTGTCATCCGGTGCTCAGACCATATTCCCCTCAACCCTGGGCTGCACGGTGGCGCAGTGGTTTAGCACTGTGGCAGCACAGTTTTACCCTCGGCCGGGGGACCGCGGGGATCATGAGATCGTGGGTTCGATCCCAGCCCCCGACCAACAGTGAGCTGTGTGGAGTTTGCATGTTCTCCCCGTGTTGCGCGGGTTTACTCCGGGATTTCTCCGGTTTCCTCCCGCACACCAAAAACATGTAGGTTTAGGGTGCTCGCGCACGCAGCGACCAGCAGCCGGTGGCTTGTCACCAGACTGCAAACCAAGTCTACCTACGGGTACAAATAAGTAACAAAAAAAAAAAAAAAAAAAACCCTGTACTTTCTGTGACAGCGTCTCAGCGGGCTCCCAGCTGTCAGTTACAGGACGGCTGGAGCCCAATTAACCCTCATCAGCTGAGGCGCTGCTAATGAGCATAAGAAGGAGCAGCTCCGATCATTCGGGGCTGTGACTTAGCACATCGAAGGCTGGAACCCCTACGCCCGGCGCCAGTCCTCTGCTCGTCATTCTACCTTATTTGTAAGTGTACCACTGTATGAGTATTCGTGCTTTTTGGCCCCACGAGGCCGTGTTCCTTATCCCCTGTTTCCTGTTACAATAAAACATCGCAAACTCACTGGCTCGCCCTCGGCTCTCATTGTGTGGCTCGCAAGGGCCACACGTAACAGTAAATCACAGCCAGACGAGTTGCCGGCGGCCGTGAGTTTGCTACTTTGGACTGTTGCCCTTACCTGTCTAGGTACCATCGCGGAAGCATGCCGTCACGGAGGTCCCGCACTCAGGGGTCGAGTGATGTCCTCGCAGACGCCCTTGAGTGCGTGGATGACATCCTCAACACCGCTTCTCTCCTAAACTTCAGTAGCAACGTGCATCGGTACTTAGACCAGGCTGAGGAGGTACTCAATTATCTTCCCCACTTCGCCTGTCATCCAGAGGTGAGCGTGAGGAATGGGACATAGCCGCACAGCAGGAAATACTCCGTGGGTTGGAGGGAAATCCCGGCAGGAAGCCGAAGAGGAGGAGACGTCACCCTTCGCTTCGGGATCTCGTTCCTGCCTCTGCTCTGGCCCGGGAGTTCGCGCCATCCAGAGGGTTTTCCCCAACCAGCACGACGTCACTCGGGATTCCCCCGGAGGATCTGCAGCTGACAGCTATTAAGGTCTGGGACCGAGTGGCTGCTCCTCGCTCCGCTGTGCACCCGTCCTCAGTTTCTAAGCATGTTCCCCGTCCGGATCCAGTTCCGGGTCGCCGCAAGGTCTCATCCTCCCACGCAGCTGTCACTCCTACGCCTCGTCTGATAGGAGATCCCGCAGCCTCATCTCCTGAGCCTCCTCCCTCCGCTGTTACGCCAGCACTTCGGGCCCGGCTCATCTCGGCTGTCGCTCCCCCCCCCCCCCCGATGCGCTCCCCAGCTGCTGTGTGCGTCCGGAATCCTGACCTGGCGAGCTCCCTCCTGAAATCAACACGAGCGGCTCCCCGACGTCCTCTCAGGGGGTCCTCCGTTACCGCCCGGCGGGGAAAGGGAGGAGCAACGTCCACTACAGCAGGCACCATCCAGCCTCCAGGAGACAGGCAAGTCCCAGTCTTTTCACATTCACCTTGTGATTTGCTCTGTCGAACTCCTGGAGGTGGAGTTCGGGGTTCGCAGCTCCCCGAACTCCCACCACCTGCTGTAGCTATACTCATTAATCCTGCATCCTCTGTGTCTCCCTCCGCTGAGCGGTCCCCGGCGCCAGGCCAACGTCGTGGGATGAGGAGGGGGCCTGCGGTTCTGGACAGCCTGGTTCCGGTTCCACAGCTACGTCGTGGATGGAGGAGGAAGGCGGATTGCTACGTGGAGCCTGCGCCGATGACCAAGCGTCCCCGGGTCTCCACGGAGGAGCGGTCCGGTCCAGCGGGACGAGGTTCTCCTGCCACCACGCCGTGTGGGCTGTCGGCGTGGGCACCGGTGCCAGAGGAATCACAAGCTGCGCTGTCCATCATGCCGGCTGCGGAGCCTGAAGCAGCTGAGTGGGAGCCTGACGACGACCTCCTGATGCTGGATCCCGGATCTTTGCAGTCCTGGATGGCGTCAGAACCCGAGATCAGTCAAGTGCTCAATTTTATCTTTCTTCTCCTTACTTTAGAGCACTTTAGCCTGTCTCTAGGGGAGATGAGCCGGGTGCAGCCGTCCGCTGCGTCCGAGCTTATCTCGCCGGGTTCTGGTGCTGCCGGTGATCCTGATCCCGGTTCTATTTTCTCTCCTGAGCCTTCTCCCAGGGTCGCCGGCGAGGAGCTGCCATCACTCGTGGTGCCAGAGGGTCCAGGTTCAACGTCGGAGGTCGGTTCTGGTGCGGCGCCGTCCCAATCGGGGTCCGACGCGGGTTCAAAGGAGACCCAATCGGGGTTCGACGTGGGTTCGTCCGAGACCCAATCGGGGTCCGACATGGGTTCGACAGAGACCCAATCGGGGTCCGACGTGGGTCCTGCACCAGCGGCGTCCAGGTCTGGTGAGGGAGCTGCAGATTCCCTGCCGTCTGACGTTGGACCACCTCGTCATCAGCTCTTCCCCAAGCCTCTTCCACTCTCCCTTTCCCCTACGGGCCTGGTGGTTGAGCGATGCGGGTCGGCCACCGGAGAGACCATGCCCATTCAGCTCGCTTGTGCGGCCGCCCGACCCGCTAGACTTTCTGTTCGGCGATCTGGTTCGGCCTCCCGAGGAACTGTGTTTTCTGGCCTGGGGTTCGGGTAGGCTGCCGGAACTTTTCCCTTCACCCCTGCTAGCAGTATGGACGCTGGGTGCGGGGAGACCCCCCCGAACTGAAGGTCTGTTGCTGTGCTTATGTTTGGGTGGGTACAGCTAAGCTGTTATTATTGTTCCGCGTTTAGCGTGATTTTTTTTTTGGGGGGGGGGGGTTCCCCTCCTGTGTGAGGGATGGCTGTATGGTTTATTTTCGTCCTTGGGAGTTCTCCTTTTATTTTGGGGGGCTCCGGGGTTGATTTTCGTTGTTTGACCTGTACATGGTTATGGAGTATTGTGTTTTTTCTGTCTTCCCTGTTTGTTGGGCTGTTATTTCTGCATTTATTCTCTGCCTGTATGGGTTTTTCTCTCATGTTGTATTTTATGGAGTATGGTGTTTGGGTTTTCCCTTGTACTCTATATTGGTTTATTGTCTTTTTTTTTCCCTTTCTCTGGGTTTTTTTTTTCTCATGTTGTATGGAGTATGGTGTTTGGGTTTTCCCTTGTACTCTATATTGGTTTATTGTCTTTTTTTTTCCCTTTCTCTGGGTTTTTTTTTTCTCATGTTGTATGGAGTATTGTGTTTGGGTTATTCCCTTTGTACTCTGTATTGATTATTGTTGGGTTTTTTTCCCCTTTCTCTGAGTCTCTCCCTCCTGACCTGCACCCCATCCGCCCACCCTAGGTTGGGGGGGGGGGGTCTTAGATGTTACGGGTCGTTCGTAGTCCGACCGTGAGGGGGGGGCTGTGTCACGTGGGATGAGATGCCGTGTCATCCGGCGCTCAGACCATATTCCCCTCAACCCTGTTCTTTCTGTGACAGCGTCTCAGCGGGCTCCCAGCTGTCAGTTACGGGACGGCTGGAGCCCAATTAACCCTCATCAGCTGAGGCGCTGCTAATGAGCATAAGAAGGAGCAGCTCCGATCATTCGGGGCTGTGACTTAGCACATCGAAGGCTGGAACCCCTACGCCCGGCGCCAGTCCTCTGCTTGTCGTTCTACCTTATTTGTAAGTGTACCACTGTATGAGTATTTGTGCTTTTTGGCCCCACGAGGCCGTGTTCCTTATCCCCTGTTCCCTGTTACAATAAAACATCGCAAACTCACTGGCTCGCCCTCAGCTCTCATTGTGTGGCTCGCGAGGGCCACACGTAACATGGCATTTGAACAGGGGTGTGTAGACTTCTTATAACCACTGTACTTTCTATCTTTGACTCAATAGTGTTTTTCTATACTGCTTTCTTGTACCTAAGTAATTAATATCTTAAGGTAATGCTACATTTACTGGAGTTCAATTTCAGACTTCTCTGCCCACCTCTGAATACAGGAATGTTGGCTACAAAAAAGTTGCAAAATACCTACCAATGTTTGTTCACACATTTATATTCCTGAACTGTCTAGTGAGTAACAGCAAAAAGACCACAATATTTTACTTTTCTCCTGTCACCTGTTTTGACAAATGTAGAAGGACGCACCTAAATGAAAGAAGCAAAAGATCCACCAGCCCTCGTAATCGCCTCACTATTCTGAAGCAGTCTCAGCCGTCGAACAAAAGTCTAAACTAAAGTACTAAAGGAAAGAAAAATCATTTTTTCTTCCTTTCCTTAAATCAGCACGAAATACCTCTATGACATGATTGAAGGGCTAAATCTAGAGGGAAAATGGCTTGACACAAATGGTGGATTGGAACAGGTGGTGGAAAAAAAGGCACCAATGACTCTGCAGCTGAGTAGGTGCTTTTTTCCCCTCAGATGCTTTCATGCTTTTCACACCAAAAAAAAAAAAGGATGAAACATTAGCACAGTGTAGAGAAATTACATTTAAAGAAATAATATTTGGGTCTAATCTGTAGAGATGAGAGGTTCTTGTATTTTATATTGTCCAAACTGATACACAACAAACTAGATTATGGCTCCAACGACACATTTAAACAGTGGACTTTTAATGATAAGTGTGAATAATGTGCTGAAATTAAATAAGAATATACAAAACCCTGTCCTTCACCTTAATTAATGGATAAAAATTAATTTAGTCCAAACAGAGTAAATGCAAGTTGGTGTTCTCTTGATATACTGTATATTAAACATCACTTAATTTGACTCAGTTAATTGGTAAATATATTCAAGTTTATTTATGAAGCACATTTAAAGAAAAAAATTGATCATAGTGCTGCATTTAAAAAAGAAAAAGATAAGTACTGTGGTATGGGGATACCACAAGGGGTTAACCGACATCGCAGCCGTATGGTGGCGTCGTCACGCCGAACTGTCTCAAGGGGAGAGTTGGCCATCTTAGACTCTCTTGGCCCTCAGCGACATAGCGCACACCCATAACCTACCTGTACTGTATTATTAACATTTTGCTGTAATAAAGTTCATGTTCCAAAGCAGCTCCACTCTCCATTGGTCATTCCAAGTTTCCAAACATAACACTTGGCGATGAGAGTAAAACCATGGAAGCGTGCCTGAGGCCACAAAGACCATTTCTGGAGTACCCCGGTGAGCCACCTGTACCCTGGCCATGCTGGTTCGATGCTTTCGAGACATATGTGTTGGCATTGGACCTAGGCAAATTGTACAAGGTACGGAAGCGAGCTCTGTTAATTCACAACCTGGGCATGGAAGGCCAATGCATTTTCCACACTCTAGGACCAACGGACTCGTTTGCTGATTCAGTCAAGCTGCTAGCTAGCTACTTCACCACACCAGACAACGTGTTGGTGTGGTGTATTAGGTTCTGCCAACAGCGACAGAAAGTTGGAGAGACGACACAACAAATCATCAGAGACCTTCGCCACCTAGCTAGCATGTGCAGGTTTGGTCTGTTGGAAGATGAAATGGTGCGGCCAAGTTGGTCAGGCACACTAGTGCCCAGCGGCTATGGATGAAGTTGCTAACAGCGCCAAACAACATGGCGCTAGCTAGTACCATTGAGCTAGCGTTTCAGCTAGAGTCCGCCAACTGATTAACATCAGAGCTAGGGGTGCAGCAACAGCAGCAGCAGCCAAGCCACACACCGCTGGCATATGCAGTGAGCATGGAGGATCCCGGTGACAGGGCAGAAGAGATTGAAGCAAACACTGTGGACTGGAGGACCGCTACAAAACACTCCACATGCAGCAGCTGTGGTTTCCCCAACGCACTGAGAGAGAAAGCGCGTTTGCCCGTCAAGGGGACAACGATGCAAGAAGTGTGGAAAATTTAACCACTTCGCCAAAGTTTTCTGGTCAGCACCACCGCCAAGCCCGCTGGCCAAACAACATCACCCACCCGCAACGACCATCCACACAGTGGGGTTTGGAAGCATGGCGTATGCATTCTGCATGGTGTAGATGGACAACGTTAACTTGCTGCTCCTGCTAACACCACTGAAGTGAGGTCAATATTGAATTAGGTCACGGTGAAGAAGTTTTTCCCCAACCACACGATTGGCAAGAACCCAACGGCGCTGCATGGGTATGGTGGCTTCCAAGTTAGTAACGTAGAGACTGTCACGCAAACAGTCCGCTACGTGTCAAAAGTCATTACTGACTTTGTTTTTCAAGTGACCACGCATGGAGTCAACATACAAGGATGTGACCTGTTCTACCAACCGGGTTTCCCCATCCACGACAATAATGGACACCATTTGACTGACTATGATGGTTGGGTTGCAACATGCCCCAATGGTAATGATGATAAGTGGGACGAGACACAACAGGATGACGACGGGAGTACAGCTGTCTCGTGCACACAGGAGGAGCACTGCCCAGAGGGGGGACAGCGACAAAACTCACCTCAGATCCTTGCCCAGCATGAGCCCACGGGAGCCGCTGCAGAGCTGCAGGAGAGGGAGCCCGAAACTACCAAGTATCCCGGGACACAACAACCCGGCGTAGATCCTAACGACAATGATAGTGACACACCGCAACAACCAAACTTCCCGGATGAGGGAGAGAAAGAACCGGACTACTTCTTAATCCACACACAGCACCAGCCTACAAGAGCCGCAGCTGAGCGGCTGGATGAAGAGTTCTTGATCATACAGAAAGCAGTAGAGACACCGGATGTCTTCCAAATCCACGATCGGCACCAACCGCAGAGATGCAGGATGAAGAGTCCGTGACCCAACAGGATGTAACAGAACCACCACAACTTGGTGGATGCCCTACAGCAGACGTGAGAGTCCTAATATCACAAAGAAAACGCCAAGCACAGCCAAACACAGTGCCACTCACAGTGATGAACTGGGTTTGGGTCCAAGGAACCAAGCAACCGGGCCCGCAGCTGGCCTTAACATTGTCACCACCACTGACACCTATGAAGATCATTGCGCAGCTGAGACTGGCCGCCGTTTAGATGGCGGATGGATTGAGATGGCAGGCCAGCCATCAAGACACAGCACTGGAGCTGACTCAGCTGGTGTGGGATCTAGGCTGGGACATTGTTGACCAGCGTGCCGTGGCTCCAGTGGGATGGCACCCGGGCCTGCTGCATTTGGCGCCCCCAGGGGCGCATCCACCACGAGCTCGCCTCAGGGCTCCTCCAACTGAACTGTCCTCCTCAGAACAAAAAAGGACTGTAACCCACTCTGCTGCGCTGGGCTATGCGGTGGTCTACCCGCTAACCCTAGCTAGTTCTATGTTTTATGGTGTACCAAATTTGCGAGGGTCAATCTGAAATATGCATGCTGTTCCGTTTTTCCTGGGGTGGGGGGTGTGTGAATGTGGTATTAGGATACCGCAAGGGGTTAACCGACATCGGCATGATGACACAGCTGTATGGTGACGTCATCACACCATACTGTCTTAAGGGGAGAGTTGGCCATCTTAGGCTCTCTTGGCCTTCGGCGACATAGCGCACAACCATAATCTACCTGTACTGTATTATTAACATTTTGTTGTAATAAAGTTCCTTTTCCAAAACAGCTCCATTCTCTGTTGGTCATTCCGGGTTTCCGGACATAACAGGTACCATGAAAGAAATACCATTAAAAACAACAAATTTTAAGAGTCAAAAGGACTTAAATAAAAAGTTTGGTTACTGCAAAAAGGTTGACATTAATGCCGCATTATCTGCTAAAATGAGTAATTTCAGAAACATCCCAAAATATTCATCATTTTACATAACAACAACAACAACAACAACAACAACAACAACAACAACAACAACAACAATAATAATAATAATAATAATAATAATAATAATAACCCAGGCTGGCATCAAATGTGAAGCATAGTTTACCTGTAAAAAATCTGCAGCTGGCCTGTTTCCTGTTTCAGACTCTCAGCTGTCTAGAAAGAGAGGGAAATGTAATCTGATGCTGCATTCACTTACACTCAGAAATTTGAAACTGAAACGTTTCATAAATACAAATTAATTAATGAAACAAAGTTTGAACTAAGCTATTCCTGAATTCACTAATATTCTGGATGGAAAGCTTTGATATACAACCTTGATTAAAGAGGATTAATCATACCGATTTCAGTTTTTGCATCTATGTGTCACTTTGAGGCCATGTTTAACCTCTTAAAATTCCAGTGTTCCGTTTCAAATTTTCTACTGATTTTCTTTATGCTAAATTTACAGAAATGGGCTGAAATTCTAAGGGAATAAAAGAAAAGAAAAGTTTCAAATTTACAAGAAAAAACTTTCAAATTTACAGGAAAAAAGTTGCTATTTTTTAGAAAAATGCTGCAAATTTATTGGAAAAAAGTATAGTATATATAAAAGTAAGAATATTTGAGATTTTTTGGAAAAAAAATTACAAGAAAGAAGTTTCAAATTTTTGAGGAAAAAGTTGCAAATTTACAAGAATAAAGTTGCAGTTTTTTGAGAAAAAAGTTGCAGATTTACAGGAAAAAGTTGATTTTTTTGAGGAAAAGGTTGCAGATTTATAGGAAAAAGTTGCAAATATTTGAGGAAAAAACTAAAAATTTTACAAGAAAAGGGTTGCAAATTTAAAAGAAAAAAATTGCAAATGTAAGATGAAAAAGTTGCAGATTTACAGGAAAAAAAGTAAATTTTTGAGAAAAAGGCTGAAAATTATTGCGAAAAAAAATTGCAAATTGAGGAGAAAAAGTAGCAAATTTAACCTCTTAAAATTCCAGTGTTCTGCCAGGGGAGGTGTTAAATTTCCTACTGCCACTCAGTGAAGAAAGAATTTTTTTTTTTTTTTTTTTTTTTTTTTGCATATGCTGTGGGGGACCTAGACGTCACATTCTCCACTCACACTGAAGGGCACAGGAGGAGAGAAGCCGACGGGGGTTCAAGACGGGACAGTGGAGGTGAAGGCGCTGAAGGACTGTATGTTAATGCGCCGACAGGCATTGTGATAATGTTTATTGTGGTGTGAGCCCCCAGGTCGCTAGGCAAGGCATGTAACATATAAAAGAGAGATGCCCCGTGACCTGGGATTATTCTTGTTGACTTGAGGGTAGAGAGAAATAAAGTCCACGCTGATCCAGCTCACTGCCTCCCTCGCCTGCTCATTTCTCGCTACACTGGTGACCTTTGACATAGAATGGAATTCGAGGCAAACACCCCAGAGACGGCCCGGACTGGAAGCGCCAGCGCTGTGTGCACCATTTCACTCAAGCTCCCAGACTTTTGGCTGCACGACCCGACAGCTTGGTTCTTCCACACCGAGGCCCAGTTTGTGCTCCATGGAGTGACGGCAGATGACACCAAGTACTACTACGTGGTTGTAGCGCTGGACGCACGAACAACACAGCAGGTGGCAAACCTGCTCCAACAGCCCCCAGCCCACGGCAAATATGACGCTTTCAGGACAGCGCTGACCCAACGCTACACGCTCTCGGACTGCGAGAGAGCGGAAAGGCTCCTGACGCGCTTCAAGTTGGGAGACGTGTCGGCGGTCGAATTAATGGAGAAAATGTTGGCGCTGATGGGCACAGATGGCGAGCCGTTCCTGTTTGCCCACCTTTTCCTCCGGAACCTCCCAACAGTGGCCAGAGCGGTCCTCGCCAATTCACCGCTGCTGGCCACGCAGAACTACCGGGCATTAGCACAAGAGGCGGACCAAATTATCCTGGCGACCAGAACCTTGGGCTGTGAATGCAGTGGCGCCGGAACCCCGTGAGACAGCCAGCAAGGGCGAGGAGCCATCGAAGGTGGCCGCCGTGGAGGCCAAGAGGCACCGGAGGGGCATGCTCTGCTTCTACCACTGCCGCTTCGGAGAAGATGCACGGTGATGTGTGCCACCATGCCAGTTCAAGCACTCGGGAAATGTCAGGACCGGCAGTCGGTAGCAGCTGCGACTGCCGGTGACACAACCAAGCTGCTCTATGTGACAGACTCACGCTCAGGGAGATGGTTCCTCGTGGACTCCGGATCCCAAAAGAGCCTCATCCTGCCGTCCTACATAGACCGGCGTGCTGGAAGTAGCGGCCCCGAGCTTGCAGCCGCAAATGGCTCAGATATTAAGACTTTTGGTGAGAGGACACTGACCATATGTTTGCAAGGCCGTAACTACCAATGGTCCTTCATCATAGCGGCATGTAACTCCCCCATTTTGGGTGCAGATTTCCTGTGTGCACACGGGCTATTAGTCGATGTGGCTAAAAGATACCTGATTAACGCTATGTCTTTTGATTCTCTGCCCTGTACAGCTCGAGGAGCCGGGTCCACAACAACTGGCCAACGTCACAGCTCCAGGGGGTAAGTTCCACATACTACTCACCCAGTTCCCAGCACTCATGGTTCCGACGTTTTCGGTAGCCGTCACTAAGCACGGGGTAGAGCACTTCATGACCACCACGGGGCCGCCCGTTTTCGCACGACCTCGGCGCCTGGACACAGCTAAACTGGCCAGTGTGCGCGAGGAGTTCGCCAACTTGGAAAGGCTGGGCATCATCAGGCGCTTAAACAGCCCATGGGCATCCCCGCTACATATGGTGCCTAAAGCCGAGGGATCGTGGCGACCATGCAGCGATTTCCGCAGATTAAACAACGCCACAGCACACGATCGCTACCCAATCCCCCATATTCAGGATTTTTCCATCCACCTCACCAGGGCACCCATTTTTTCCAAGGTAGACCTGGTCCGCGGGTACCACCAGGTCCCGGTGCACGCAGAGGACATACCCAAAACAGCAGTAATAACCCTGTTCGGTCTTTTTGAGTTCCTACGCATGCCTTTCAGTTTAAAAGTCGCAGCGCAGACCTTCCAACGCATGATGGACGCTGTCCTGCGCGATCTGCCTTTTGTGTTTGTCTACCTGGACGACATCCTGGTGGCCAGCGCGTCCGAGGACGAACATGTAGCCCACCTCAGAACGGTCTTCCAGAGGTTGGAGGAGCACTAGTTAATCATCAGCCCGGCAAAGTGCCAGTTCAGGGTTACAGTAATTGACTTTTTGGGCCACCGCATCTAACCGGAGGGTGCGATGCCCTTCCCGGACAAAATGCGCACAGTGGCAGATTTTCCCCGGCCTCAGACGGTCAGGGTGCTGCAGGAGTTTTTAGGAATGGTAAACTTTTACAACCGTTTCCTCCCCCGCACAGCCCAGCTCATGCAGCCGTTGTATGCCGCACTTAAGAAACGGAAACTGGCGGACAGCATCAACTGGATCCCCAAGCAGGAGCAGGCGTTTTCCAATGCCAAAACAGCCCTAGCGAACGCCGCACTTCTGGAGCACCCGGACCCAGCGGCTCGGATAGCGCTCACCACCGACGCATCGGACGTGGCCATAGGGGCCGTCGTGGAGCAGTGCATCGCCGGTTCTTGGCAGCCACTCGCCTTTTGCAGATCTTTGCGCAACAATGAGCGTAAATACAGCGCGTTCAACAGAGTTACTGGCTCTCCACCTGGCCATACGCCACTTCCAGTTCTGGCTGGAAGGGCTCAGCTTCACTGTATTTGTAGACCACAAGCTGCTAACGTATGCTATGGCCAAGGTTTCAGAACCATGGTCGGCCCAGCAGCAGAGACAGCTGGCTGCTATCTCGGAGTTTATGACTGACATTCAGCATGTGGCCGGTAAACTCAACATGGTGGCAGACTGCCTCTCGCGCGCATTAGTGGCCCCAGTCTGGTAGGGACAGATTACACGGCCATGGCCGCAGAGCAAGTCGACGACGTGGACGTTTGCACGCTCCAGTCTGGACCAACAGGGTTAAGGCTGGAGAGCAGAGTACTGCAAGACGGGCCCCCCCCCCCACTCTGTGACATTTCCACAGGCCCCCCGCGCCCGGTGGTTCCACGCGCTTGGCACTGACGCGTTTTCGACTCGGTTCACTCCCTGGCACACCCGGGAGTGCGCACGTCAGTCAAAATGGTGGGAGCAAAGTTCGTCTGGACGCACCTGCGTAAACAGGTGAAAGAGTGGGCTGCAGCCTGCGTAGCGTGCCAATGAGCCAAGGTGCACAGGCACACAAAGGCCCCCCTCGAGCCGTTCCACGTCCTGGCTAAGAGGTTCGACCATGTTTACGTGGACCTTGTGGGGCCCCTCCCGCTATCGCAGGGGTTTACGCACTTACTGACAGTGGTGGACCGCACCACGCGCTGGCCCAAAGCAGTGCCGCTAGCTTCCACCATGTCTACAGAAGTCGCACGCGCTTTTTTACCGGGCTCGGCCCACCACTGTTTTCCCCACATTTTCATCCCAAGGACTTTGAAGGATGCATTGTTCGTGTTTGTCAGGCACGATGCCCACCGGACCCCGTTGCGCCCGCCTTATGATGGCCCGTTCAGAGTGTTGGAACCTGGGGCTAAACATTTCGAGTTAGACTTGGGGGGACGCAGAGAAACAGTCTGCATAGACAGGCTTAAGCCAGCATTCGTATTAGCAGATGAGCAGGTTGTGTTAGCCCGAGCTCCTCGGTGCGGACGACCCCCACTGACAGCTCCCCAGGTAAATGACTCGTCAACTCAGGCACAACGGCATGATGACGATGTGTCCCCCCCCCAATGTCTCCCCACAGACGGACGCGCCTCCAGGAGTGCCCCACCAGCATAGCAGCGCTTCGGAGCCGGCGGCACCCCGTTACAGCCGCTACGAATGTCGGCTGAAGCCCACAAGACATGAGGGTTAAGTCCCATTCTGAGTGTTCGGGGGAGGGGAGCAGTGTGGGGGACCTAGACGTCACATTCTCCACTCACACTGAAGGGCACAAGAGGAGAGAAGCCGACAGGGGGTCGAGACAGGACAGCGGAGGTGGAGGCGCTGAAGGACTGTATGTTAAGACGCTGACAGGCATTGTGATAATGTTTATTGTGGAGTGAGCCCCCAGGTCGCTAGGCAAGGCATGTAACATATAAAAGAGAGATGCCCCGTGACCTGGGATTATTCTTGTTGATTTGAGGGTAGAGAGAAATAAAATCCACGCTAATCCAGCTCACTGCCTCGCCTGCTCATTTCTCTCTACAATGCTAAATTTACAGAAATTGGCTGGAATGCTGAGGGATTGAAATAAAACCATTTATTTTCACGTCTGTGGAGTCTATTGCTTTAACTTAACTGAGAAGTCATAGTAATATTAGTAGGTCACATACTGACGGATATGTGAGGGCAGGATAGCCGACTCCCTGAAAAAGAGGGAGTGAGCAGGTGGAAGATCAGAGACGTGACAGCAGGATTTACCGAATGTGGGTCATTCAACAAGGTGAACTGATAGGAGGAGGTGAGGGTGATGGGGAGTGGAGAGGGGGTGACAGACAAGGGTTTTCACGTCTGTGGGTGAAGAGCTTTTGGTGGACGGTGGGGGGGTGATGGAAAAGGGACTGGAGGGGTGAAAGCAGGAAGGAGCGAGAGGAGACAGAAAGGTGACAGGAATACTTTGGGGTGACGAGAGTGGATGAGGGTGAGTGAGGGAGGAAATGACAGCAAGGGGCTGCAGGGGCTGTAGAGGCACAGGAGAGAGCTAAGGGGAAGCAGCCAGAGAGCCAAAGAATGGCAGAGGCTGGTTTTTTTTGTGTGTGTGTGTTTGGGGGGATTTACTGGAGGTCAGACGGAAAGGTCACAGGAACAAAAAAGCAGAGGAAGAAGAGAGAAAATGGAGGCAATGACACCAAGATTGATTGAGGAAAAAGAAATCAGGACCTGAGGAGGAATGCTCCAGCTCCAGCTGAGATGCCTTTCACCTCTGCTGATCTTTGTTTCTCCCTCAGCTGCAAGGAGTTTTGGGGGCACAGACAAGGCTGTTTCGAGCCTTTTGGGGGGCCCTATTGATAAACGTCAGGGACTTTCACTGTTCTGGTCGCTTAGCAAAAAAGGGCCCGCTGAAAATAACCACCATACTGTGAGCTGCAGGCAAGGACACTTATCAGGGTAGTTCATCATCTCTATTGACATTTGTGAAGATCCAGACAGGCTATCTCTGAGACGAGATAAATTGCACTTTCAAGGTAATTCGAGTGTTTTATGTGGTCTGTTTAGCTAAGTGCTGTTCTAGACACGATGTCTGGGCCTATTTGCATCAGCTGACACAACGTGATTGAGAAGGGAGCGCCACTGAAATTTATGTTTTTTTGGTGAAATATGCCACAAAATTGCATTGCTGTAGGCTGTCAATATCACAATTTGAAGAAAGACAAACTAGTGGCATTTTTTGAGCTGCCAAAGAGACATTTAGAGCCTGAACAAAGGAATACATTTATGGGAAGCAAAGTTGCAAATTTATAACAAAAAAGTTAAAAATCTATGTGGAAAAGTTACAAATTTACAAGAAAGAAAGTCAAACTTCTGACAAAAAACAATGAACATTTACATGAAAACAACTGCAAGTTTAAAAGCCAGCATGTCCATGTGGGCCCCACTGTAGGTTAAATGTGGGCTGTCTAATGGGTCCCAACTGGGTTTGTCAGTGGGTTTCATGTAGGCCTCAACTGTGTTTGCCCACCTGAAATTCAAGAAAAAAAGTCACAAATTTACAAAAGAATAAGAAATTTATGAGGAGCAAAATTCACAAATTTACTAGAAAAATGTCACAAATTCATGGGGAAAAGTAACAAATTTACAAGAAAAATGTAACAAATTTGTGAGGAAAAAGTTGTAAGATTACAGTAAAAAAGTGGCAAATTTATGAGAAAGTTCCAAAATTACAAGAGTTAACAACTTTGTAAGAAAAAAAAGTCACAATTTTACAAGAAAAACTAAAATTCATGAGGAAAAAGTTGCAAATTTACAAAAAAAAAAAATCAAATTCATGAGGAAAAAAATTGCAAGTTTACAGTAAAAAAACGTTACAAATTTATGAGAATGTTTCAATTTTTCAAGAAAATGTGTCAAACTTTTGGGAAAAATCCAGAAATTTACACAAAAGCAGCAAATTTATGAGAAAATAAGTTGAAAATAGGTAAACAGGTAAAATCCATGTGGGCAAACACAGATGGGCCCAACATGGAACCCGTGGACAAACCCACATGGGACCCATCAGACAGCCCTGATTTAACCTTTTTTGGAGACCACATGGCCATGTTGGCTGGGGGAGCTCAGAGCATTTGCATACTTTTATAGTCACTATAGGTTTACGGACAGAAATGTCTCTGGGTATAAATGTGTTATGAACCCTTTGCTAGTGTTGTGGAGCAGAGACGGTGATGGGCAACGTGAAGGTCTCTTGTGATGTTTTCCCAGTTGTACCAGAGTGTAGTGGCGCTCGGAGGAGCTCTCCCAGAGTGATGGGCCTCCAAAGCAGCCTTTCCACTGGGTCTCCTGTCAGCCTTATCTCTTCCAACTAATGCCAGGAGGATGGCTCACAGAAGTAGTGATGCCCGTGAAATGTGTCCCCCCCCCCACTTCTTATTTCAAGAGACTGATAGAAAGCACACCAGGACATTTTCATATTATCTGATTGGTCTGCGATAAAAGACAGATCTATCAGAGCTGGAGTTTAAAGAAACGAGGCAGTAATTTCGCCATCTTTGTAGATGGTGATTGGGATCTTTTCCAGGTAAAAGTGAGTTTTTACTTGAGATTCTAGGTCTGGTTTTAATAGCTTTTAAATCAGAAGTAGGACAAGAATAGAAGTCTGCAGCAATTATGTCGTTCACCAAAAGAGGCTTCCAGCATTTTTCCAAGATGTCCAGAATAGTTTCTTTAATAAACAGTGAATACATCACAGGAAAGAACAGATATTTTTACACCAATATACAACAGTTCCGACCAAACAATATGATTGGACAATAGGCATTCCATGAGTTACTATATTCCCAGATAGTCACACTTGAACATTTCACCAAATATCACTCCCCTTCAGCTGCGTTTTGATCCATCTTCTCTTTTCCGGAGGTCCAGGTCATGGGGGCAGCAGTTCAAGCAGAGAAGCCCAGACTTCCATCTCCACCTCTCCTGAGAGGATGCCAGAGCATTCCCAGGACAGCTGGGAGATGTCTCTCCAGCGTGTCCTGGGGTGTCCTCCCAGTGGTACATGCCCGAAACACTTCAAGTGGGAGGCGTCCAAGAGCCATCCTGATCAGCTGCCCAAACCACTTCAACTGGCTCCTTTTGACACATTTTGATAATATTTAAATTAAAGTTAATATC
This sequence comes from Pholidichthys leucotaenia, assembly GCA_020510985.1. Classification (NCBI taxonomy): domain Eukaryota; kingdom Metazoa; phylum Chordata; class Actinopteri; order Cichliformes; family Pholidichthyidae; genus Pholidichthys; species Pholidichthys leucotaenia. Next base: position 407,592,958 of record CM035841.1, on the reverse strand, counting down.
AATGGCTTCTTATATGTGAGAAATGTAATACTGTGCTGGATACCTTAATTTCCACAGTGTGGCGCTGTTTGAAAAGCGACTAGACAGTCCTAATCCAGGCCTCGCTGACCTGGAAGTCCCACCCTTTTAAAGATCAGGTGACATTTTACATTTGTTTAAACAGACAAGCTACACCACATTCCAAATAATGCAAATAGGATTTTAGTGTCAAACATTCAACTTTTTGTTTTTCAGTTATACTCATGGATGGTATTGTGTCTCAAGCAGAACTCCGGGGCAGAATGAAGGGCTCACGCGCAGGGTGACCTCTAATCATCATTTATTGATGTATAAAACAGAAATTACAAGCAGTGGCATGGAGAGTGCAAACGTGATGAGCACACCGTGCAGAGTGAATGGCATGATGCTATATGTAAAGACAGGGAATAATTAACAGACACGGCACAGCTGTGAGTGATTACAACAAAGGACCAATCAACTGAGGAGCAACAAATGAACTGAGAGTACCTTCGCAATGTAAACAAAAGCAAGACAGGATCATGGCAATAATAAAAGATGAACATAACTTGGGGTGAATATACTGAAGTGAAGATACTGATAAATAACAAGGAACAAAGCATGGACAGGGTCTGAACCTGTCCAGAACACTACAGTGCCTTCCCTTTAAGGGTCGGAGCCCAGATAACCCTAGGGTAACACCCACAGGAGAAGAAGAAAAAAAAAAAAATTAAAAACCCTCACAGGGTGGGTGGTGGGAGAAAAACTTTTCATGGGCCGTAATATGACCGTAATTAACCAAGATTGCCAGGGGAGATAAAAGGACGTAACATACAACTGGCTGCAGCACACAAGAGAATCAACACACAAAATAAGCACCAAGGGACTGCTGGCTGTCAAAATAATAAGTGCAGATTTATTTACAAGTGAGAACCAAAACTAACAGGAGAACTCAGAATAAGGAGGAGGTGACAACAGCTTCAGGGTTCTCCCAGGCCAAAATAAACAAAATCCCCCATTCTAGAAAAGAAAACTACCCTAGTGAAATAAAATACAAAAGCTTACCTGCCTGGCTTGCCATAAAACAGGAGAAAAAGTAAATGAAAAAGAAAAGTCGGAGAACCCCTACAGTCGCTCCTTTTACAATACACACGTCAAGGTGCACAGGCACTAAATAGGCCAGCAAATACTGAAACCTAATGCACTGGTCAAAAAAAAAAAAAAAAATACACCAAAGCAGTCCATATGCTCTAAAGCCCAGTGGCCAAATGGCAAAGAATGCTGGATGCAGGATCTTCAAATAGGCTGATTGGTAATAGGTTGATGCAAAACAGCTGGAGGAGCCCAGATGTGTAGTTCAGGGTCCCCTCAGGAGTGTAGGAGAAACCTGGCTCATCAGGTTTGATGCCAAACAGCTGTGGAAGCCCAGGTGTGTGGTTCAGGGTCCCCTCTGGAGTGTAAGAGAAACCTGTACAGGGGAGAGAAGTGTTAAAAAAAAAAATAAAAAAAATAGAGTGCCTCTTCCCAGAAGAGAGAAACACCATTAATACTCGTCACATCCCTTCCCATCAAGAAAACAAACATTTTGTTACTTCTAATAGACCCTTATCATTTTCCCAAAGAAATTTACTGAGACTACACTCTAGATAGAGCGTCAGCAACTATGTTATTTGTACCCTTGTTGTGTCTGATTTCAATATTGTACTCTTGAACCAGCAATGCCCAGCACACATCAGCCTCTGGTTATGGTTGTACATGCAACTGAGGAATACCAGAGGATTGGGGTCGATGAAGATAACCGTGGGATCTGTAATGGAGCCAACAAACTTTGAAATGCTGGAGAGCAAGGAGCAGAGCCAGAGTTTTCTTCTCAATAGTAAAGTAGTTAAGTTGATGTTGCTTAAACTTAACTGAGAAGTATGATATGGGATAGATGATGTCATCTGTTCCATCCTGCAGTAGCACTGCTCCAGCTCCAGTAGTACTTGCATCCACTTCAAGCTTAAAAGGTTTTGTGAAGTCAGGGGCAGTCAGTACAGGAGCACTACAAAGGAGAGACTTGGCAAAATCAAAGGCATGTTGACATTCTGGGGTCCACAAGAAAGATTCTTTTGGGCTGCATAATTTAGTGAGGAGAGCTACAACCACTGAAAAATTTCGACAAAAACACCTGTAATAAACAACTGATCCTAGGAAATGGCAGAGAGCTCGTCGGGTGCTGGGCACAGGATAGGACAGAATTAGCCTCCACCTTTGCAGTCAAGGGGCATACTTCTTCGTGTCCAACTTGCTTCCCTAGGTAGGCCACAACAGCTTTTCCAAAGTCACACTTTGCCAAGGTCAGGATCAAAGAGGCTTGGGCTAGACAGGCAAAAACAGTGGTTAAGATAGTGATATGCTCAGACCAGTTGGATGAATAAACCACATCATCCAAGTATACATTACAGTTAGGGATGCCACTCAGTCTTTCCAAAGACTGTATTCGTCAGTCTTTGGAAAGTTACTGGTGCATTATGCATTCCAAAAGCCATCACAGTATACTGGAGAAAATGATCTGGTGTAACAAAAGCTGAAATTTCAGAAGTTCTTTGAGTGAGGGGAACTTGCCAATACCCCTTTAACAAGTCCAACTTTGTAATGTATGTTGCCCCCACTACGCTGTCAATACAGTCTTCCATACGTGGTAAAGGGAATGAGTCAGGTACCATGACTGCATTCACCTTACAGAAGTCTGTGCAAAACCGTGGTGTACCATCTGACTTGGGTGTTAGCAGGCACGGAGAAGTCCATGCACTATGGCTAGGCTTGGCCAACCCATTCTGCAACAAGTACTCTACCTCTTTCTTCATCAGCTCTCTCTTCTGTGGAGGGCACCGGTAGGCATGCTGCTTGATGGGGGAGGTGTTCTCAACAGCTATATCATGCTCCAGTACAGTGGTGCGAGAAGGCACATCTCCAAAGAGAGCAGAGTGGGGCCTAATCAGATTCTTCACATCCTCCTTCTGGTCATCTGAAAGGTCAGAGAGGTGAGTATGTAGGCTATTCAGAATTGCAGAGTTTGGTAGCCTGCCACATTTAAGGTCATCACGGATCTTCAGTCCATTGTCGTGGTCTACTGGAATAGACAGCATAGAGGCAGAAGACATAGTAGAATTAATCCCATTGTTGGTCAGGTGAACATGACGTGTCTTGATCATTTTCTCTAGCATGAAACAGCTTAAGCATATTTATGTGGCATAAACGTGTCTGACGCCTCCGGTCAGGGGTGTGGGTGATGTAGTTTGAATCACTGACTTTACTTTTAACCATAACTTTATCACCAGCCTGAAAATTGCATTGAATTGCTTTTTTGTCATATAGCCACTTCATATATTTCTGAGCCCTTGAAAGGACTTCCTTGGCTATGGAACAAGCATGATGTAAATGTTCATGACACTGTGTGACAAAGTCCATAACATTGGCCTTATGTGACTCACCAACTGACAGAAGTTGCTCCTTCAGCAGTTTAACTGTTTGACTGCCTGAGGTGCTCCGTTGCACCATCAGCCCCTAGTGGTCAAGATTTTTTTCAAGAAAATATTCAGTTCAGATGTCAGATTTCCAGAGGTATAACTTGAAAGTGGTAAGAGATAATGGCTTACTGTCAATTAGAAAGATGTAGAATATGATGCAAAGTTTGAGATAGGAGTAAATTTATGCATCTAATTTGCATAATGACACAGCAGCCATATCGAATTACACAACTTTCAGTCAAAAGCGGACTTTGGACATATTTACACAAAGGATGGTTTTGTTTTTTGTTATCTTATCTTTAAAGTATATGAACCAGAAAATTAGTACAATGTAAACAAAAAGAAATTCGTCAGACTTACCGCTGTCCAGGTGGCTCGCTTCGTCCATTTTTGTCCATCCTGGTTGTTTTTGTCTTCTCTCAGTCATTTTCACTTTCTCTCCCTCATCCAGATACTGCTATGATTATTCCACCTCAATTTCGCTTTTATTCCACCGCAATTTATCTCATATGACAACCAGGAACTGGCGCAACTGTTCCATCCAGTCACATGGCGCTGGGGTCAATAGCAGGTGAACATCAACCAGCTTCGCCCACCCTCTGTTATAACAAAATGTAGATATTTACCTTCATAAGCTAAATAATCTCTTTTTAGAATCATAGTTGGCAAGTTTGGGAGCAAATGCCTCCTCAGTCTTGCGATCGATCAACATTTGTTTACAAACTCTTCTTCTCTGGTGTCCCGGGGGGGGGGGGGTATTTGAAGGCCATTAGTCCTCCAAGGCAAGAGCAGTAAGTTATACGTGTCTGCCACATTGTGAGGTTCAATACTTAGTATAACTGGGGATTTATTATGGTTTAAGGCCACGTCACATGACAGTCGCAGAACTGTGACACAGACACTCCACAGAGCTACCTGTCCATGAACCAAGGCAGTTTAAGGGTTAAGTGGCCCCCGTACACTATGCCCAAACACCAACTCCGCTGGACTGAAACCCAGTGATTCCCGTTTTGCTTCTCGGGCTGCAAACAAAAAGGGGAGCCCTTCATCCCAGTCTCTCTCGGTTTCCAGGCAGTATTTGCGCATCATCGCTTTGAGGGTCTGATGCCACCTTTCCAATGCTCCTTGTGATTGAGGGTGGTATGGGCTGGATACCACATGTTCAATACCCAGTGACTGCAATGTTTGCTTAAACAATTTTGAAAGTTGGTACCCTGGTCTGTCTGTACCACTTTAGGAAGACCAAAAGTTGTGAAGAATTTAAGCATGGCCTCAGTTACAGCAGGGGTAGTGATTTTCCTGAGGGGGACAGCTTCAGGGAAATGTGTGGCTGTACGCATTAAAGTTAATAGGAATTGATTACCAGCCCTTGATTTAGGTAGTAGATCCATACAGTCTGATTAACCATTCAAACGGTTCCCCCACTGCAGGTATTGGATTACGAGGAACACGTGGTACAGTTTGATTGGGTTTACCAGCAATTTGACAAACACTGCAAGTTCTGCAAAACTTTGCCACATCTTTCTTCAACCCGGGCCAGAAGAAATGTTGGAGAATGTGGTCATAAGTTTGTGTAACCCCCAAATGACCAGACCATGGATGTTCATGTGCCAACTGTAATACCTTCTGTCAGTGATTAGCAGGAACCACTAATTGATGCACTACCCCCCCCCCCCAAGTCATCATTTCAACATTTTTCAACAGAGGTCTGAAAGCCCATTGTCTCATTAACAGACCCTTGTCCAAGTGGAAGCAGTGAGCCTTCTTTTTACTTGACAATTGAGACATTTGTGCAAAACAACTGGTTAGGGTAACATCAGATTTTTGGTCTTTAATCAAGGACTCACATGATATAGGTGATGACAAGGACTCAGTGGAACCTGTTAGAGTTAGTTCAGGAGGCACAGGCTTCTCAGGGTCACCTGGGAGAGGTTCATCTTCTGAAAAGGTAGGTGCCAGTACAGAGTCAGCCAAAGTTACTTCCTCCAGCCTACCAGCCTGGGATCTGGTAAGGACACTAACAGAAAATATTTTCAGATGGGTCTTCAAAACCTCATCTGTATCAGGTGAGAGATTAGGAGTGTCCAATACCTCAGGGTTAGGCAGAACCTGCTCACCAGCTAAATCAGTCCCCATAATGAAGTCAATCCCTGGCACAGGAAATGAGTGACGAACAGCAACATTGAAAAATCCTGATACCAACTTTGACTGGACATGAACACAATGAAGTGGAGCAGGTACATATCCCATACCAATGCCACGAATAATGGTACTCACATTGCAATCAGAGGCAGCAGTGAGAGGCAAAAGGTTGGCCAGGATGAAAGATTGAGATCCACCTGTGTCTCTCAATATCTTTGCAGGTCTCTGGTCTTTTTTCACTCCTGTCAGTGACACAAATCCATCAAAACTAAATGGCTTAAAACATTCATCAGGCTGCCCCTAAGCCAAGGATTGAGGAGAACTCACAGTTTTGATCAGATTAACACTTTTAGCTTGCTGTGACTGTTTCTTCCTCTTCAAAATCAAGCAATCATAAATAACAACCATTTTCACAGCAGTAAGCACACCATTTTTGAGAACTTAGGTTGGAGGGAGCACTTTTGTTGCCACTAGGGTTTTACAGTGGTAACCTAGCAGTCTTCTGGGAATAATTAGGAATAGGCATTTCTCGCTTACCCACCAAGACATTTTTGTGTGTTCAGGTGAATTCATCTGCCAGGATTGCGGCTTCCTGTAGGGTGGACACTTTCTGTTCAATAAAAGAGTGCAGTTCGGTCTGACAAACAGTTTTTAAAATCCTCCACCAACATTAGCTCCCTTAATGAAACAAAATCACAAGCTTTGTTGAAGAGCACCATCTATCAAAAAGTATTTCCTTTTCTCATGCAAACTCAAAACTCAGAGAAAGGTTTCCTTTTATTACGAAAGTGCTGCCTGTATGCTTCTGGAACCAATTCATAAGCGCTGAGGATTGTGCTTTTAAGAGTTTCATAATTAAGATCATCCTCAACAGAAAGAGATGCACACGCTTCTTGTGCCTTACCAACCAGTTTGCATTGGAGGAGAACAGCCCAGGCATCCTTAGACCACTGTAAGACGATAGCAACCCGTTCAAAGTTGTTGAAGTAGGTTTCCACTTCAGTCTCCCGAAATGGAGGTACCAAAGCAATGCACTTGCAGATATTAAATGCTGGAGGAGGTGAAGGTGAGGGAAGGGATGAGGAAATATTAACATTAGGTTTTAAAGGCACCAAGAAAGGTTCAGTAGCTCCTTTCTGAGACTAACTCAAGCTGCTTGAGCCTGATGGCAGTCTTTGCTTCAAGCCTACGACAGTTCAGCTGGAACTCATATTCCTCTTTTCTTGCTTTATCTTTAGCCTCAATTTCAAAGCGAGCAAGACGTACCTTTAACCGGGCATCTTCAGCAGACAGGTGGGAGGACTCCCAAGAAAATGGCTCAGACCTTGACAGGGTAACAGGTGGGGGGGTTTTGTCACCTTCCTTAACAGTGATAGGAGTACTTGTCCCCTCCTCGGAGGCCTGTAGAAGAACTTCAGTGACAGACACATCCACCCGTACAGCCAAAACCCCTTTATCTACCAAACCCCTTAACACAACAGACTTCAATTCTCATTTAATGAGGGATTTAACAACAGGGTGTTCATAATGAGCAGCAACTGAAAACAAATCATCCTTCCTGCAATAATGAAGCTGCTCATGAGTGGGGCCATTAACAAAAGTTTCTAAACTAAATTGGGCCATTTTTTTTTTCAAAACCTACTAACAAAAGCACTGCAACCAGAAACTACCCTGGGTAATTAATTGATTAATCAATCCCGGACCAGCTCCCACTTATGTTATGACCTTAATTAACCAAGATTGCCAGGAGATAAAAGGACGTAACATACAACTGACTACAGCACACAAGAAGAGAACCAACTCACAAAATAAGCACCAAGGGACTGCTGGTTGTCAAAGTAATAAGTGCAGATTTATTTACAAGTGAGAGCCAAAACTAACACAGGAGAACTCAGAATAAGGAGGAGTCGACAACAGCTTCAGGGTTCTCCCAGGCCAAAATAACAAAAAAAAAAAAAAAAAACACTCTTTTTAGGAAGGAAAAGAAAACTACCCTCGTGAAATAAAATACAAAAGCGTACCTGCCTGGCCTGCCCCAACAAAAGGAGAAAAAGTGAATCAAAAAGAAAAGGCAGAGTCACGTGACTGTAGCGAACAACGCCTCGTTGTCACATCACGTGATTTCTTCTTCTTCTTCTTCTTCTTCTTCTTCTTCTTCTTCTTCTGTTTTTGGTGGGGGCACCCAACTTAAAGGCACATTACCGCCATCCAGCGTTGGAGTGTGGACCAGACATTGTACCCCAAACACCCTCCAAAAAAAAAACAAAAAAACAACAACTATATCCTATTAATTAAACCCGTCTCTTTGAGGTAAACCAACAACTTTCTTACCCCAACCCCCACCATCATGCTTAAGTTAGCATCTCCCACCCCTAATTCTCTAATTCCCTCCACTAATCTGTCTCTCTCCTGGGTATACTTCTGGCAGTGGAAAATGACATGCTTGTGGTGCGCATATGTGGTTTCATATGCTTCACTTGTGTATTACTGTATGCTTATTGTATGCTTCACATCTCAGAGGAACAAAAGCATTGTGATTTGGGATTGAAAGACAATGTGACTGTGTGCTTTGATGTCCTGGGGTATAAAAAGGGACAGATGTTGGGGGATTCCTTTCTCTTTCTGTTTTTGGATGTTGGAGAATGTGAATGTGAATAAAACCGGACTTGAGAAATAAACTCAGCCTCGTCCTTCCCACACTTCTCCACACTGGTGACCCTAAGACGTATCATGAGCGGAGACGAATCTCCCGAGCCAGACTCGTCAGGAGCCAGCCAAACGAATGCAGCCACAGTTCAGCTACCGGACTTCTGGCCGAACAATCCGCGCTCCTGGTTTAGCGCAGTCGAGGCACAGTTCCACCTCCGGAGGATTTCGGCGAATGCCACCAAGTTCTACCATGTGGTTGCAAAGCTGGACAACCACACAGCCCAGCAGGTGGAGAGCCTGATAAATCACCCGCCGGATAGCGACAAGTACAGCACGTTGAAGGCTGCACTCATCCGTTACTTCATCCCCTCAGTGGAGGAGCGAGCAGAGAGGCTCCTGGCGCTGACTGAATTGGAGAGCGACAGACCTGCAGACCTGATGGGGAAGATGTTGAGTTTGAGAGATTCCAAAGATGATAACTTCATCTTCACCCACCTTTTCCTCAGGACCCTACCGTCAACGGTGAGAGTGACCCTGGCCAGTTCACCACTGTCGGCCCAACAGGACTACCACGAGCTGGGCCAGGAGGCGCAATGACTCGTCGATGCCAATAAACGGCGCGTGGCTACGGCTGCAGCAGCGGAGCTAGGCGCAACGTCCGGAGATGGCAGGGGGCCAGAGGCTGCAGCACCAGACTCACCGACGACGGCGGCGGCAGGGGCCAGGAAACACGGAGCAGACAATGTCCTTTGCTTCTACCATCGCCACTTCGCAGAGAGGGCACGCAAGTGCATTCCACCGTGCCATTTCAAGCGCTCGGGAAACGCCAAGACCGGGGGTCGGTAGGAGCTTCGGACCTCTACTTGAGGGATGCGCACTTGGGGAGGCATTTCCTTGTGGACACGGGCTCCCAGCTGAGTTTCATCACACCTTCCTACGCTGACCGCCTGGCGCCTTCCAGTGGTCTCAGGGTGTCAGCAGCGAATGGCTCAGCGATTAAGACCTTCGGTAAGAGGACTCTGCTTCTGTCTTTACATGGCCGTACATTCGAGTGGACTTTCGTCATAGCGGCAGTCAATTTCAACATGTTAGGGGCTGATTTTTTGTGCTCACATGGTTTGTTGGTCGATCTTGCTAACAGACGCCTGGTTAATGCACTCTCTTTTTATTCTATTCCCTGTACAGCTCGAGTGGCCCCGCCAACAGCACAAGCCAACGTCACAGCTGCGGGTGGTAAGTTCCACACACTCCTCACTCAGTTCCCAGCACTCACGGTTCCAACATTTTCGGCAACCGTGGCTAAACACGGGGTGGAACATTTTGTTACTACCACCGGACCGCCCGTTTTTGCAAAAGCTCGGCGCTTGGATTCAGCTAAACTGACCGTAGCACGCGAGGAGTTCGCCAGCCTGGAAAGGTTGGGCATCATCAGGCGTTCGAAGAGCCCATGGGCTTCACCGCTTCACATGGTCCCAAAATCTGATGGCTCGTGGCGACCTTGCGGTGATTTCCGCAGGCTGAACAACGCTACAGCGCACGACCGCTACCCGATCCCGCACATCCAAGATTTTTCAGTTCTTTTGGCGGGGGCGCGCGTTTTTTCTAAAATAGACTTGGTACGCGGTTACCACCAGGTCCCAGTGCGCGCTGAGGACATACCCAAAACAGCGGTAATAACTCCTTTCGGGCTTTTTGAGTTTTTGCGCATGCCGTTTGGGCTTAAAGGCGCGGCGCAGACGTTCCAACCCATGATGGACGCGGTTTTGCGCGATCTCCCTTTCGTGTTCGTCTACCTGGACGACATATTGGTAGCCAGCGCGTCGGAAGACGAACACGAAAACCACCTCACGGCAGTTTACCGGAGGTTGGCAGAGCACGGGTTAATAATTAACCCAGCGAAGTGTCAGTTCGGGGTGACGAAGATTGATTTTTTGGGGCATCGCGTCTCCCCAGAAGGAGCGGTCCCTCTGCCTGACAAAGTGCGCGCAGTAACAAATTTTCCCCAACCACAAACGGTCAAAGCGTTATAGGAGTTTTGGGGAATGGTGAATTTTTATAACCGTTTCCTCCCCCGCGCAGCGCAGCTCATGCAACCATTGTATGGTACACTAAAAAAACAAAAACCCACAAATAAAGTCGAATGGTCTCCGGAGCGAGAGCACACATTCGCTGAAGTCAAAACAGCCCTGGCAAACGTTGCGTTGTTAGCACATCCAGTCCCAGCGGCCCGCATGGCGCTCACTACTGACGCGTCAGATGTGGCCATAGGGGCTGTTGTGGAACAGCATGTAGCCGGAGCCTGGCAACCGCTCGCCTTTTTCAGTAAGACCCTGCGCGACAACGAACGAAAATACAGCACATTCAACAGGGAGTTGTTAGCTCTCCACTTGGCCATTCGCCACTTCCAGTTCTGGCTGGAAGGACGCAGTTTCACCGCGTTCGTTGACCACAAGCCGCTGACTTTCGCGATGGCCAAGATTTCAGAACCTTGGTCGGGCCGGCAGCAGAGACAGCTGGCCGCGATATCGGAGTTTACTACCGATATCCAGCATGTGGCGGGTAAACTTAATGTAGTGGCAGACTGCCTCTCGTGCGCCGTGGCGGCTCCAACCCGCGTGGAGGTAGATTCTGCAGCCATGGCCGCAGAGCAGGTTAGCGGCGCGGAAGTGCGCTCGGACCCGGTCCGCGTTGGGATAGATTATGCAGCCATGGCCGCGGAGCAGGTTAGCGACGCGGATGTGCGTGCGCTCCAGTCTGGACCAGCAGGGTTAAGGCTGGAGAACAGGGTGCTGTAAGACGGTATGCCCCCCCTAATCTGCGACGTCTCCACTGGGCGGCCGCGTCGGATGGTCCCAGCCGCGTGGCGCCACCGCGTTTTTGACTCGATCCATTCTCTAGCGCACCCGGGAGTGCGTGCATCGGTCAAAATGGTAGTAGAGAAATTTGTATGGCCGAGCCTGCACAGGCAAGTTAAAGAGTGGGCGGCAGCCTGCATGGCTTGTCAGCGGGCCAAAATTCATAGACACACGAGAGCTCCCTTGGAGCCGTTTCACATCCCAGCTAAAAGGTTTGATCATGTCCACGTGGACCTCGTAGGCCCCCTCCCGCCCTCACAAGGGTGCACACATCTTCTGACAATGGTTGACCGCACCACGCACTGGCCGGAAGTGGTTCCGCTGTCGTCAACCACAGCCGAGGAGGTTGCACGCGCGTTTTTAACGGCATGGGTAGCACATTTTGGAGTCCCGTCAGACATTATGTCCGACAGAGGCCCTCAATTTGTTTCCGAACTTTGGTCAGCGATGGCCCGCAGCCTGGGGGCAACGATCCACCGCACGACCGCATACAACCCGCAGGCTAACGGGTTATGCGAACGTTTTCACAGGTCACTGAAGGCGGCTCTCAGAGCGTCGCTTACGGATGCAAATTGGGTGTACAAGCTACCATGGGTTTTATTGGGGTTGCGTTCCGCACCTAAAGAGGATTTAGAAGCCTCCCCAGCTGAGCTAGTTTTCGCACAGCCACTTCGGCTGCCCAGGGAATTTCTCCCGGATAATCTAGCGCCAGAGTGCTCCCCGGCTCAGCGGTTACAGAATAGCATGGGCCCGAGCACGCTACCTGGCCCCGTTCACCATAGTTTTCTGCGTGTTTTTGTGCCTAAGACTTTAAAAAATGCGGAGTTTGTTTTTGTCAGACATGATGCCCATCTTCCGCCTTTACGCCCACCTTATGACGGACCATATAGAGTGCTGGAAACAGGGGATACGCATTTTTTGCTAGATTTGGGGAGCAGAGAAGAAATGATTGGCATTAACAGGCTCAAACCCGCTTTTGTGGTAGCTGACGAAGTTGTGCAGTTGGCTAAGGCTCCTCGGCGCGGCAGACCCCCTAGAGAGCATTCCCTAGAACACCCACAGAGGTTGACTAACAGTTCTCATCCCCAGGCAGCAGCTCCACAGCAGGAAGACGCCGCGGGGGTGGTACAGCCTGCTTACAGCAAATACGGGAGAAGGCTGAGGCCCAAGCGGCATGTGGACTGATATGTAGCGTTTTTATCATGACATGCAATCTGTGGTTATGTTGTTCCATCTTAGACGTTTGGGGGGGTCATGTGGTGCACATATGTGGTTTCATATGCTTCACTTGTTTATTACTGTATGCTTATTGTATGCTTCACGTCTCAGAGGAACAAAAGGTCCGAGCCTCCCAGGGGTAACAGGAGGATGTGAAGTCTGGCCTTTTGTATGCAAAGAGATGGCCTTGAAGGATTTCCTGACCACCAGGACTTTAGGTGGAGACAAGAAGACCTGGAGGGGGATGCATTGTGATTTGGGATTGAAAGACAATGTGACTGTGTGCTTTGATGTCCTGGGGTATAAAAGGGACAGATGTTGGGGGATTCCTTTCTCTTTCTGTTTTTGGATGTTGGAGAATATGAATGTGGATAAAACCGGACTTGAGAAATAAACTCAGCCTCGTCCTTCCCACACTTCTCCACATGCTCCACATTTTCTTCCTCTCTCTCACAATAATCGCACATCCCTGTCGGGTGCTTACCTCCATCCATCCATCCATCCATCTTCTACCGCTTTTCCGGAGGTCCGGGTCGCGGAGGCAGCAGTTCAAGCAGAGAAGCCCAGACTTCCCTCTCCCCAGCCACCTGCTCCAGCTCTTCAGAGGGGATACCAAGGCGTTCCCAGACCAGCTGGGAGACATAGTCTCTCCACCGAGTCCTGGGTCTGCCCTGGGGTCTCCTCCCAGTGGGACGTGCCTGAAACACCTCAAGTGGGAGGCGTCCAGGAGGCATCCTAATCAGATGCCCGTACCACCTCAACTGACTCCTTTCAATGTGGAGGAGCAGCGGTTCTACTCTGAGCCTCTCCCGGATGACTGAGCTCCTCACCCTATCTCTGAGGGTGAGTCCAGCAATCCTAAAGAAAGCTCATTTCAGCCGCTTGTATCCGCGATCTCGTTCTTTCGGTCATTACCCAAAGCTCGTGACCATAGGTGAGAGTAGGAACGTAGATTGACTGGTAAATCGACAGCTTTGCCTTAGAACTAAGCTCCCTCTTCACCACAACAGACCGGTACAACGTCCGCATCACTGTAGATGCTGCTCCAATCCGTCTGTCGATCTCTCGCTCCATTCTCCCCTCACTCGTGAACAAGACCCCAAGATACTTAAACTCCTCCACTTGGGGCAGGAGCCTGTCCCCAACCCGGAGAGGACAATCCACCTTTTTCCGGCTGAGGACCATGGACTCGGACTTGGAGGTGCTGATTCTCATCCCAGCCGCTTCACACTCAGCGGCAAACCGTCCCAGCAAGAGCTGTAGGTCATTGCTGGATGAAGCCAACAGGACAACATCATCTGCAAACAACAGAGATGAGATCCTGTGGTCACCAAGCATGACACCCTCCATTCCCTGGCTGCGCCTAGAAATCCTGTCCATAAAAATTATGAACAGGATCGGTGACAAAGGGCAGCCCTGGCAGAGTCCAACTCTCACTGGGAATGACTCCGACCGAGTGTTGGCAATACGAACCAAACTCTCACAACGGTCGTACAGAGACCGAATAGCTCATAACAACAAGCCCGATACCCCATACTCCCGAAGCACCCCCCACAAAAATCCACGAGGGACGCGGTCAAATGCCTTCTCCAAGTCCACAAAACACATGTAAACTGGTTGTGCAAACTCCCACGAACCCTCGAGAATTCTCGAGAGGGTAAAGAGCTGGTCCGATGTGCCACGGCCAGGACGAAAACCACATTGCTCCTTCTGAATCCGAGGTTCGACCAACGGCCAGACTCTCCTCTCCAGTACCTTGGCATAGACCTTCCCAGGGAGGCTGAGGAGTGTGATCCCTCTAAAGTTGGAGCACACCCTCCGGTCCCCTTTTTTGAAGAGAGGAACCACCACCCCGGTTTGCCATGCCAAAGGCACTGCCCCCGACCTCCACGCAATGTTGCAGAGGCGTGTCAACCATGACAACCCAACAACATCTAGGGCCTTAAGGTACTCAGGGCGAATCTCGTCCACCCCCGGGGCCCGGCCACCAAGGAGATTTTTAACCACCTTGGCGACCTCAGCCCCTGTGATAGGCGAGTCATCCCCCTCGTTCCCAAACCCTGCTTCCACTGTGGAAGGCGTATCAGTGGGATTGAGGAGATCCTCGAAGTATTCCTTCCACCACCCAACGATGTCCCCAGTTGAAGTCAACAGTGTCCCATCCGCACCGTGTGGACGGGGAGCTGCTTTTCCCCTCCTGAGCCGCCGGACAGTTTGCCAGAATCTCTTTGAGGCCGACCGAAAGTCTTGTTCCATGGCTTCACCGAACTCCTCCCATACCCGGGTTTTTGCTTCAGCAACCACCCGACCTGCACTCCGCTTGGCCTGCCGGTACACCTCAGCTGCTTTGGGAGTCCCACAAGCCAACCAAGCTTGATAGGACTCCTTCTTCAGCTTAATGGCCCCCCTCACCACTGGTGTCCACCACTTGGTTCGGGGGTTGCCACCACGAGATGCACCGACCACCTTGCGGCCGCATCTCTGGGCCGCTGCTTCAACAACAGAGGTGGAGAACATGGCCCATTCAGACTCCATGTCTCCAGACTCCTTCGGAATGTGGTTGAAGTTCTTCCGGAGGTGGGAGTTGAAGACCTCCCGGACAGGGGCCTCAGCCAGATGCTCCCAGCACACCCTCACTATACGTTTGGGCCTACCAGGTCTGAATGTCTTCCTCCCCTGCCATCGGATCCAACTCACCACCAGGTGGTGATCAGTTGACAGCTCTGCACCTCTCTTTACTCGGGTGTCCAAGACATACGGTCGCAGGTCTGATGATACAATAACAAAATCGATCATCGACCTGCGACCTAGGGTGTCCTGGTGCCAGGTGCACATATGGACACCCTTATGCTTGAACATGGTGTTCGTTATGGACAGACTGTGGTTAGCACAGAAGTCCAATAACTGAACACCACTCGGGTTCAGATCAGGCAGGCCGTTCCTCCCAATCACCCCCCTCCAGGTTTCACTGTCGTTGCCCACGTGCGCATTGAAGTCCCCTAGTAGGACAATGGAGTCTCCAAGAGGAGCACCCTCCAGCACCCCAGTCACAGACTGCAAAAAGGGTGGGTACTCTGAAACATCATTTGGTGCATAGGCACAAATGATGGTCAGGACCCATTTCCCAACCCGAAGGCGCAGGGAAGCAACCCTTTCGTCCACCGGGGAAAACCCCAATATAGAGGCAGCAAGGTGGGGCGATACAAGAATACCCACCCCTGCTCGTCGCCTCTCGCCCGGGGCTACTCCAGAAAAGGCCAAGCTCCAGCCCCTCTCCAGGAGACTGGTTCCGGAACCGGAGCTGTGTGTTGAAGTGAGGCCGACTATATCTAGCCGGTATCTCTCAACCTCGTACACCAGCTCAGGCTCCTTCCCCACCAGAGAGGTGACATTCCACGTACCAAAAGCCAGTTTAGAAAGCTTGGGATCAGTCCACCAAGGCCTTTGACCGCCACCTGATCCACATAGCACCGGACCCCCATGATCCCTCCTGCAGTTGGTGAGCCCACTGGAGGGCGGACCCATGTAACTCCTTTGGGCTGAGCCCGGCCGGGCCCCATGGGTGGAAACCCGGCCACCAGAAGCTAGCCTTCGAGCCCCTCCCCCAGGCCTGGCTCCAGGGTGGGGCCCCGGTAACCCCATACCGGGCGGGGTACACTGAATCCTTGATATACAATTCATGAGAGTCTGTTGGATCGTTCTTAGTCTGGCCCTTCACCCAGGACCAGTTTGTCTTGGGAGACCCTATCAGAGGCAAATTGCCCCGGACAACATAGCTCCTGGGATCACTGGGGCACGCAAACCCCCCCACCACGATAAGGTGACGATCCATGAGGGGGGTGCTTACCTACCAAATGCAAAGTTTTGTTTAACCTAGTGTGTCCCATCCTTAGCCTAGATAAAATATTCTCTTCCTTTGTATTTCTTGTCCCCATCGTGCCCTTCACTCCAACCGCACTCTGGATAGCATACAAATGTCTCCCTGTTCCCCGTGTCCCACCTATGCTGCTACTCCTGCCTAATATACTCTTTAATCAGTATTTTTGCCTCAGATTTACTCAATGAAATATCCCACACCTCCCAGTGCCCCAGAGCCTGTTTAGCCAATTTATCTGCGGCCTCGTTGCCCTTTACCCCCTGTGAGCTGGAATCCACATAAACACCACAGCCACCCCTTTGTTTCTGAGTCTATACAAAGTCTCATATCTCATAGACCAAGTCCTGTCTGCTATCAGATGACCCTGATTTTATTGACAGCAAGGCTGCACTGGAATCCGAACAAAGGACAAAATCCTTGATCGTCAGCTCGTCAATCCTCTGCAATGCAGTCACCAAAGCTGCACGGTGGCGCAGTGGTTTAGCACTGTGGCAGCAGTTTTACCCTCGGCCGGGGGATCGCGGGGATCATGAGATCGTGGGTTTGATCCCAGCCCCCGACCAACAGTGAGCTGTGTGGAGTTTGCATGTTCTCCCCGTGTTGCGCGGGTTTACTCCGGGATTTCTCCGGTTTCCTCCCGCACACCAAAAACATGTAGGTTTAGGGCGCTCGCGCACGCAGCGACCAGCAGCCGGTGGCTTGTCACCAGACTGCAAACCAAGTCTACCTACGGGTACAAATAAGTAACAAAAAAAAAAAAAAAGCCAACATTTCGACTGTATATACAGACAGATGGGAAGATGTTCTTCTATTAACAGATATTTTCAAGGCAGGGATATGGAAAGCAAACCCAGTGCAGCCCGTGTCAGGATCCTTTGATCCATCCGTGAATACTGGGGTAAGGGAGTGATATATTGTTCCAAACCGATCCTCTACTAAAACTGCGGTGTTTCCAAATTCTCTTCCCCCTCGCATCTTTTCCAAAAAATACAAATCAACAGACACTGGATAGAAAAACCATGGAGGAGTGACTGGCAAAGGAACTGATGGAATATATGTTCTATCACAGTTTCATATCCCTGGCTACTCTCCCAGCGTAAAATGCAAAACTCTCCCTTTTAACTCTTTCCCCCTCCCAACAAGGCAACAACACTCTGACTGTAGGGTGTTTCTCTTGAGTGTGTCCTTGCAGATTGACCCAAAAGCTCATCATCATCTGTTTACGCCTGATATTTAATGGCATTTCCCCCATTTCCACCTGGAGAGCAGCAACAGGAGTTGTTTTAAAAGCCCCACAGCAGATCCTCAGTGCTTGGGCCTGGATGACATCTAACTTGCTCAACATGGTTTTGGAAGCAGATCCATATACAATACACCCATAATCCAATACAGACCTAATTAACGCAACATAAATGTTTTTCATAGCCGTTCTACTAGCACCCCACTCAGTCCCTGTCAAACACCTCTTTACATTTAATACCTTTTTGCACTTAACTGACACCTTCTGAATATGCTCCCTCCAAGTTAGATTAACATCAACTCAGACACCCAGAAACCTGAAGACTATGACTTGTTCTAATTCCTGATCGTACATTGTTAACTGGGCATCAGCTACCCCTTTCCTTGTGAATACTACAACCTTTGTTTTCTCAACAGAGAATTTACATCCCCAAGAATATGACCACCCCTCCACTGCACTTATCGCTTCTTGTATTTTCCCTCTTACATAATTAAAATTACTCCCTCTTTTCCATAATGTCCCATCATCAGCAAATAAAGAACGGCCAATGTCGTTGTTCACAACAGAAAAAACATCATTTATCATTATAGAAAAAAGTACTGGGCTTATAACACTACCCTGGGGGGTGCCATTTTCCACCAAGTACCTATCTGACAAGGCTCTGCCCACTCTAACTTGAATGTGCCTATTAAACAAAAAATCTTTTATCCAGTTGAATGTTCTCCCAGAGATTCCTATCATACTTAGCTTTATCATTAGCCCCTCCTTCCACAACATGTCATATGCCTTTTCCACGTCAAAGAACACTCTGATGTGGTGACAAAATTCCCCTACTTTCAAGATAAAAAGCAATTCTATCTGTAATCATTCTCTCCATTATTTTTCCCAAATGCGATGTTAGAGCTATAAGCCTGTAGCTCACTGGGTCTGAGGGATCCTTTCCAGGTTTTCTTATAGGAACAATCACTGCCTCTTTCCATGCAGTTGGGAGCTTTCCCTTTTCCCACACTTTGTTGTAGACTTCCAATAGCTTCCTCCTTGCCAAAGTCCCTAAGTGTTTCACCATGATGTAACAGACATTGTCTTTCCCAGGGGATGTTAGTCCTGATTTGTTTACTGCTCTTTCCATTTCATCTAGAGTGAAAGGAGAATCCAAAGAATTACTAAAGTCACATATTTCCTCCAAAACCCCAGGGTGTGCTAAACTCGTCCTACTTCTTCCTCTTTTACCTTTTTCAGTCAAATTGCTTGAGCTATGAATTTGAGTTAGGCTCTTTGCTATCATTGTTGCCTTTTCCTCATCAGTTGTTGCAATCACTCCCCCACTTTTTAGTATTGGATACTGTCATTCCCTCCTGACTCCCCTCATAGCCTTGATCATGCTCCACACATCTCCCACAGCTGCTGATCTACCTACAGTGCTACAGTATCTCTGCCAGCTTTCTCTCTTGGCCCTCCGGATAGTTTTCCTGGCTTTTGCTAGCGCTCTCTTATAATTAATCAAGTTTTGCCAATTATGAGTTCTCCTTAGGACCATAAGTGTCTTATTCCTCTCTTTAATAGCTCTAGTGCACTCCTCTGTCCACCAAGGCACTGCTTTCTTTAACCTTTTCCCTTTACTTTTGGAGATTGACTGATTGGCTGCTTCCAGAAAAATAGTTTTAATATTTTCCTCCATACTTTCAATGTCTTCACTGACCTCTACTAGGGGAAGGTCTCTCTCATAAATAAACTTAAATAACTCCCAATTAGCAGTGCTAAAAACCCACCTCCCTTTTTTGTGCCCACTTACCCTATTCGCTGAAATGAAAAAATTACAATACACTGGAAAATGATCACTTCCCACGGATGATTCCTCTAAAACCTCCCACTCACACACACTTGCGATTTTACTAGTTCCCAATGTTAAGTCAAGAACTGAACCACTTCCCGTATGTACATCAATTCTAGTTGCTCTACCATCATTTAAACATAGTAGATTCTTCTCTTCCAAGAGTTCTTCAATAAGCTCTCCATTTATATCTGTATGATTTGCCCCCCATAACACATTATGGGCATTAAAGTCCCCACAAATTACCACCTTGCTCCCATCTATCCCCTCCATCTGAGATAATTGACTCAATATCAACCTCTTACAAGGATTGTACAAATTAACAACTACTAATTCCCCCTCGTTGGTCCAAATTTCAACTACCACGTACTCCAGTTCAGCCCCTTTATCATCTCTCTAAACTGAATTCCCTCCCTCACAAATGTTGCACACCCACCTCCCATCCCCCCCTTTCTATCATTCCGAATAGAAACATAGCCCACTATTTTAAAATCCAGATTGGGTTTCAACCACGTCTCCTGAACACAAATAACATCTGGTTTGTCTGAAAGTTCGTCAATATACCTTTTGAATTCCTGTCCATTTGCCAACAAACTTCTTGCATTCCATTGAATCAATATGACCATTCTCACAATTCCTATCCAGTCGATGCTTGGTCCTGACTTGTCTGGCTACTAAGCCCACTCCTCACCTCCTCCCAAGTTAAACCACTGAAACCCAGATGATTAGCTGCTGCTTTCACTATTATTTGAATTCTTTCAGTTTTAGACTTGACTTCCATTGTGGCATTCACAACTCCTGCTATAAAAATAACCAGTTTCTTCAGATCAACCTGGATTTCCCCATTCCGTACCAGTTCTCTTTCCCCTACAAGCAGCTTCCCCCCAATCCTTTGCCCATTCCCTCCTCCCTGGTCCACCCTTTTCACTGCTTCAGCATAAGAAACTTTATTCTGCATTCTGACTCACTGAATTTCCCTTTCTCTCATCATTCTTTCACAGCCTCCATACGCCACACTATGACTTCCGCCACAATTACAACACTTTGGCGTTTCTTGATCACATTCTCCATACTGATGGTTGCCACCACACTTTGCACACCTTCTTCTCCATCTACAAGCATTAGCTATGTGTCCAAATCTTTGGCAATTATAACACCGAACTGGATTAGGAACAAATTCTCTTACCCCATACCTCACAAAGCCCAAATTTATACTTTTGGGGAGCACCTCTCCTTCAAACTCAATCACCACACCCTCAGTGTCTCTCCTCTGTCCTTCCCGAGTGGCCTGTAGTCTACGAGCTGTTTTTACTACTCCTCCTTTTAAATTAGCTTTAATTTCTTCCATTGTGACTCCAATTGGCACCCCCCAAATTACACCCTTGTTCCACTTTGATCCGTTATCAATAAAGCTTGTACTTTTCACTTTGAACCGCCCAACCTCCCTCATTTTGTCAGATCTTTCCCTTTGCTCCTCGTTCCTATATACAACCAGCAGATTTCCATCCCTCAGCACCTTTGCCATGAGTATATCTCCAACCTGGTTTTTCAATATTGTTGTCAATTTAACCAGGCTCATCGTAGATATCCCCTTTTCATCCTCGAACCTTACAATAATTTTGAATTTGGCTCCTTCCTGCCCTCCTCCCTCCGCACCACCACCACTTCCACTACTTCTAGCCTTCTTTGCATTATTTTCAGGAAAGTTATTGTCCCTTTTCTCTCTCCCTTTCCCACTTCCCTGCCCAGTATCCATACTGTCTTCACTATCCCACAAATCAGAATCTCTCCAGTCTGGCCCATTTACAACGCCGCTGCACCGATCCGCCACACCTTCCTTTACCACGCTTCTCCTCCTCATTTTCCCATGCCCACAAACTCCAGTCCCGTCACCTGACCTCCTTGCCAAACCAACCGACAAACTTCTCTGGCCCTCTCTCGGAGATCTAACCATCCAACGCTGTGGACCAAAAAATTTCAAGTCTCAGCACTGTTCGAAAACTCTTTTCACCAACGGCCCACCCCATCACGTGATTTGAGACCTGGCGAGAAATTTGAGAGGGCTGGGCGTTGCATATGTTCCCGCGAGCCCTCAAGTCACGTGATGTGACCGACATAACAAGGCCTCGCTTGCTACGGTCATGTGACTGTGGGCGTGCCGAAACAGCCCCAGATGCACTGCTCATGATGTAAAAA
This sequence comes from Pholidichthys leucotaenia, assembly GCA_020510985.1. Taxonomy (NCBI): domain Eukaryota; kingdom Metazoa; phylum Chordata; class Actinopteri; order Cichliformes; family Pholidichthyidae; genus Pholidichthys; species Pholidichthys leucotaenia. The sequence goes on along the minus strand of CM035841.1, from coordinate 407,571,441 downwards.
AAAAAAATTGCAAGAGACACTGGACAGCTCCTATTACTATAATCAAAAAAGACTATCAGAGAATGTTGTTGTCTTTACTCTCTCTTTCTCTCTTTTAATACACCCCTTTTTTTTCTTGTTAACTGGAATGTGAAGTTTGACTAAATTTTTTGTGAAAGTTCTGATTTTGTAACTCTTTGTAATCTTTATCCTCATCGAGAGTTTGTATGTTGTATTTTATTCTATTAAATTTTTAAAAAATGCTCATGACACTTCCGCTTTATATTGCGTGAATCAGTGCTGAGTGGGCGGTGTCGAGCAGGTAGCAGTCTCTGAGGTTTCATTCACTGAAAATTGTCCTTCCACAGAATTTTTCCAGCATTGACTACAGATTCTGAAAGCTGTCTTTCATTTGACAGATTATATGGAGGGTGATCTAATTAAAGTCAATTAAAATGATAGATAACTGACTGAATTTTTACAAGCTTGTCTGAGAAAATGACATAAGTGTAGTGCAACCTGAGTATTGCCGTTTTTCAATAAACTCAGATGCAGTTCTGACAGTCAGTCACCAGATGGCAGTCTTTATTAGATGTTTCATAACACTGTCGCTCATGAAGCAGTTGTCTCAAAGTTGCTCATTGTTTCATGAGGCCTCGGTTTTAACATCACTACTAAATATCTCGGCAAATACTAAAGCCTAATGCAGTGGTCAAAAAACTACACCAAAGCAGTCCACACACTCTAAAGCCCAGTAGCCAAATACAAAGAATGCTGGATGCAGGATCTTCAAATAGGCTGATTGGTAATGGGTTGATGCAAAACAGCTGCAGGTGTGAGGTTCAGGGTCCCCTTAGGAGTGTAGGAGAAACCTGTACAGGCAAGAGAAGAGAAAAAAGAGAGAAAAGAGGGCCTCTCTTCCCAGAAGAGAGAAACACCATCACAGGCCATCATCACAGGCCAATTAATGTTCAAGGCCCCAAGACCCCAAAACAAAGTGGGTCGGGTGTCTACCCAGGTCCATAGGCCACCGGACTGTAACAAACAATGGGTCAAGGGGTCGACCAAAATCTACCGGGCCCCAAATCAGAGTACAAGGCAAGTCGGGTGGTCTACCAGAGTCCTTAGACCACTGGACCAGAAAGCAGGATGGGTACAGAGACAACAGTAGGAGCGCTTTAAAGTCAGGTGAAAATGACAACATGGAAACCTTAAAGTCAGGAAATGATAACAATGTGGAAATCTTAGACTCAGGAGATGATAACAATGTAGAACCCCTAAACTCAGGAGATGGTAATGGAGCATCGGCTGGAGGTCTCCTGACCTCGGGAACATCAGCTGGAGGTCTCCTGACCTCGGGAACATTGGCTAGAGTGTGGTCCTCCTGTGACCCCATCCTCGACATGGCAACGTCGGACGATGGAAACACAAGGTTAGTGAGGAGACACCACAGTCATTAACAACAGAAACTGGTGGGGAGGACTCAGCAGCTGGTGGGATGTGCGCTTGGGTGCCCCCACTAGGAGCAAGACAAATCTTTTCAAAAACTGTGTTTGAACATAAATGAAAAGGTACTTGCCTTAACTCCTGGTCTCCTGCTGCCGGGGTGACCACCTCACGATTAGGAGCTGGGCGACACCATGGATCAGGTACTGGAGCTGGGAGGTGCCGTGGAGCAGGTAGTGGAGCTGGATGAGACAGCTGGTGGCACTAACCTCTGGATGAGACGGTGACTGGGGCTGAAGAGCATTTGGCTCAGATGCCCCGGAATCCATCTCCAAAGCAGCCACCTCAGACCAGAAGGAAATGGTACAAGATGGAGAAAGGGCCACACAGTAACAGCCAGCAGAAGAGTTTGGTGGGGTGAACTCAGAAGCAGATGGAGGCTGCAACTGGGTCTCCCTATCAGGAGCAAGACAAGCCCTTTTTAAGATGAATGTTAAAAAAAAATAATAAAGAGGACTCGCCTTAACTCCTGCCCCTCCACTGGCAAGGATCCCAGTGGCTCCATTGCTGGAATGGAAGTGACGACCTCAGAGTGAACTGCCGAGATATTGTCCTCAGGATGAGCTGCTGAAACGGTGGCCTCAGGATGAGCTGTGGAAGTGACAGCCTCGGGTCAAGCTGCAAGAGTGACGGCCTCCAGATGAGCTGTAGAAAAAAACAGCGCGCGAGGCGGTAAGGGGAGGAGCAGCAGGTGAGACGGCTGTGAGAGAAACAGTTGGTGAAGTGACTGGGAGAGGAGCAGCAGCAGGTGGAGCTCTCTGGACAGGGGAAGCAGCAGCTGGAACTCTCTGGGGATGAGGAAGTGCAGCCGCTGAAGCTCTCCAGGGAGCGATGAAGCCGGGCAGGAGAGGAGGCGAGGGTGGAGCTGGAATGGAACTCTGAGTGGAGCGGCGTCTCCCAGAATCCTCCTTCCACCCAGGTCCCCTGCATGGCAATCCATTGCCGTAAAAAAAAAAAAACCTCCCTCCGCTCTGCGGGAGTAAACACAAGCAGGCATTCGGCTGGCTCCAGCAAGAAAGAGGCTAGCAGTGCTGGTAGGGCCAGGACAGGAAGCCCCTGCAACCAGGGAAAGGAGCGCAGGCTCGAGTAGGTTTCCAAGCTGTTAGCAACTGCCCCCCAGCAGTCTTCAGTGTCCTCTTGAGAGAGTGAGCTGTGGGCCAAACCGATGAGGTCCTGCAGTACCTCTGTGATCAGCAGCTTGCTCTCCCCCTCTCCGCCTCCTCCTTCTGCAGTCACCCGCTGAGTCCATTTTAGGTTTCTGCCAGACAAATTCATTGGATTAAGAGAGCAGCTGCTAAAATGCCATTACAAAGCAGCAAACAGGTATTTGAAGCTGCTGGTGCCTCTGGAGTCCCACAAACCTCAAGGTGTAGGATCCTCCAGAGGCAGTTGCAGTTGCAGTTGTGCATAAGCCTACTATTCGTCCAACCCTAACCAATGCTCACAAGCATAAACGGTTGTAATGGGCCCAAAAAACATGAAGACTAACTTTCAAACAGTTTTGTGTACTGGTGAGTGCCATGCAACCCTGGAAGGTCCAGATGGATGGAGTACTGGATGGTTGATGGATGGCCACCATGTCCCAGCAAGGCTGCAATATCAGCAAGGAGGTGGCGGAGTCATGTTTTGGGCCAGAATCATGGGGAGAGAGCTGGTAGGCCCCTTTAGGGTCCCTGAAGGTGTGAAAATTACCTTGGCAAAGTATATAGAGTTTCTGACTGACCACTTTCTTCCATGGTACAAAAAGAAGAACTGTGCCTTCTGTAGCAAAATTATCTTCATGCATGACAATGCACCATCTCATGCTGCAAAGAATACCTCTGTGTCACTGGCTGCTATGGACATAAAAGGAGCAAAACTCATGGCGTGGCCCCCATCTTCCCCTGACCTCAACCCTACTGAGAACCTTTGGAACATCCTCAAGCAAAAGATCTATGAGGGTGGGAGGCAGTTCACATCAAAACAGCAGCTGTGGGACGCTATTCTGACATCTTGCAAAGAAATTTAAGAAGAAACTCTCCAAAAACTCATAAGTTCATTGGATGCAAGAATTGTGAAGGTTATATCAAAGAAGGGATCCTATGTTAACATGTAATTTGGCCTGTTAAGCTGTTTTTGATTGAAATGGTTTTTGATTTCAGTAAATGTGACTTCTTAATTCAACAAATGACCATTTTCAGTTCTTTACAACCAATAAAATGTTTTGAAACTCTGCTGTGTATAATCATTTGGAACAGTGCATTTTGAGTTATTTTTGCAAAAAATAGTTACCATTGGAAGGTTTGTTCAATAAAATTTGAATTATGCTCTAACAGTTGATGACTTGAAAATTATACTGACTGTCATTTGCATCGATTATTTAGGAAAATCAAAGACAAATATCATTTGCATAATAATTTGGAACGTGGTGTAGAGTTGAATTTATTGACTCGATTAGAAAACTGCAATACCTTTGTGGTATGGACTCTATTTCATTTGAAAATGCCAAGAACAAGCAAGGGGAGTGTGCCAAAGCCAAATCACTAACATGCTAACTAGCCACCGGCTCAACAAGTGGAGTTTTTAGGATTCAAAATAGATAAAGATGAAATCCGGCCATCAAATGAGAAGTGACTGCCATACAAGGTGCACCCACGTCACACAACAATAGTAATGCATATTAGATTGTGTGCTGCTACACCCCTTTGAAATGAGCCTCCACCTCCAAGCGCATAGTGAGCACACTGTCCACTGGTAATTTGATGGCATGACGCAAAGCATAAAAAATAAACAATGCGCTGACAGAAACTAACAAAAACACTGGCGTATGGCAGAAAGTCTGATGGAAAAGTCAACGGATGTTTGTCCCAATAGGGCTCTACATCTCTCGGCTGGCTTGGAAATGTCAAGGTTTTCCCAGCAGGGAATGGGGGTGAGAAAATGAAATTTCTGGGCATCAACTTAGACTGTTTGACCTGTGACCCGAAACCCCACACCAGCGAGGGGTGGAAATAGAAAGTCATGTATGAATGAACGGCAGGTCAGGAATGGAAGGATTTAAAGGGCTGAAGATGAAGCCCACAATCAATAATTAGGAATACAAATGCTTAAATTGTTAAAGGGCAAATTTACTGATTTTTAATTAGGCTGAATTTGGTATGTTTACACAGGAAATTATATAATTTCCTCGAATATTACCATTTTTTGGAATAAACTGTGATCAGAGAGAGAAAAACGTCTGCGAAAGTGACAGTTTCAGATGACTGAAATTCGCTAGTAATGTCAGCCTGAAATGCGTGAGGTCACGAGCTGAACAATGAATTAATTACTAGTCTTGTTACAATCTGAAAAAAACGAGATTGCATTCATATTTGGAGGAAAATGGAAGAAAGCATTCTTGATCTGAGTTTCAAAGTGGATACCAACAAAAAGGAAAATGAAGTTGAAGAGAGTGATTTAGCAGACAATGATAATGGTGACGGAGAGTTGGGAGATTTTGACCCTGAAGCTGACGACAAAATCCAAGCTAGTGCTAATGCTGCAGCTGCAGTCCCCGCAGCTTACCTGCATGAACAGGGTCCAAGACAGCTGGATGTTGAGTTCCTCTTTAATCCGTCCCGGAAGTTTTTTCACCGTCCACCTGCTCCCTGCTAGCCGTTAGCTCTGGTCCTCCTGCCCGGCTGCTGAAGCAGCTTTTAAACATCCACCAAACCGATGTTGGAGTCCACTGGCAGTCTCTACTTCATCTCCGAACCCCGGCAACGTGAGCCCCAGGGCGGCCGTTCCGTCCCGTCTGAGCCGCTGGATCAGAGCGGCGACATGAGAGGGGTCGGAGCGCCTCCTCCGGGCTGAACCTCCATGATGGTGATGATGAACTGAGAAGAAATGAAGACGAGTCGCAGCTTAACCCTAACAACACTGTTAATCGGTACATGTCAATGTAATTATTGATGTTTCTTGTCTTGCTGTTGTATTATAGAAAATTTAGAAATCCACTTTGTGATTGTCTTTTCTCTAAATTTAAAAAAAAAAAAAAAACGTGTAAAAGTTGTTCCTGAGCGATCGGCAACTCAGCCGAAATTATTCATCAGATTTTAGAGAAACTAGAGTGTTTCTCATTTTAATACCAAATTATGTTTTTAGGAAGGGTAGACCTTATTCTTCAAATATATGTGCATATATCCACTGGCACTTCCGCCTCCCAAAGAGAGCAGACGCTTTTTCCTTCTCTCCAGCTCTGACTTTTTATCTCCCCCCCCCCCAACTGACTGGATCCCAGCTTGCTATCGTCTGTCTGCGTGTCTCTACTGCTGATTATCAAACGAAATTATGGATTTAATAAGCTGGGCTTTGAACGCAATTGACACTATTTTTTAAACAAGGAAAAATGCCCCTGGGGAGGTAGTTTGCCCCGCAGGAACAGCGGCTGCGGGCTATTTGAGGGACACAAGTAATTGGAAACTCTTGTGCCTGTCTGATCTCTCTATCGAAGATGTCGAAGATTTATACATCTTCGTAGCAATGGTCATCGGGATCCTTCTGATTGGATCTGGGATTGTCCTGGTGTACCGTAAATTGATGAAGATGGACGTAGCCTATCAAAATGCTGGCCAGGCGAGGCTTAACCATCAAATTGAACAATTGGGGAGGACTCTGACAGCGGCTAATGAAGAACTGTCTAGGAAAATGGATTACATCATGATCACGCTGAGAGCCGCCCATGAAGAATTCAACGTCCAGCACTGAAGGATTAAAGTACTGAATCTGTAACAGAATATAAAGTCTTTTTCTCTGGGAACAGTACTATTCGACTAATCTGACCTGCCCCTCACACAAGTCCTCCAGATTATCTGCAGTTTTTTGTTTCCAAAACATTTGAGCTGCATTGACTCTTATGGACAGCCAGCTGCCTGGCTCAAGGACAATGTGCCAGCCGCTAGACAAAACATCTCCTGCTGAAGAGACTTTATGTTGTTCTTAACTGATATAAACACCTCCACTCAACACTACACCCACACTGACTCAATAAACTGATGAGAAGATCATTCACTCACTGCTCCCTTTGTGTCTTGTGTACATTCTATTGTCTGCTAATTGTGCATTGAGGGCTTTTTTTCTTGTAATCATAATATTGATCATTTAATGACCGGTATTCTGACAATCAATGCTTTTTTGCTCTCTCCTATTGTGTTATCCTTTTCTTCCCTATGCTTTCTGTTCCCGTCTGATGACAGGCGCGTTATCGACGCTGCCGCGTCACCGGAAATGCAGGTCGTTTTCAGTGTCAAGTCAAATCCCTCGTATGTTATCAGTTGTTTACTGTTAATGTACTTGGCAATAAATCCTTTTCTGAGTTCTGAGTTCTGATTATTGATCTAGATGATTTTTAGACAAGTCTTGATCATCACTTTTGCTTCATATCTTCACCCTCTCCTTGCAAGTTGTGCAGTGATGATATTGATCTCGCCACCAAGTGATCAAAATCTTCACCTTCAAAAGGTCTGTTGTCTGCAATAAAACTTAAAAACTTTTATCAGTATGTCTCCTGCCCAACCAGACGAAAAAAAAGACATTGGACCTGTGCTATGGATCCATAGAGAGGGCCTATAAATCACTCCCCCTTCCTCCTTTAGGATCCTCAGATCACAACTGTGTACATTTGCTGCCCACATATAAAACTGCTCTCAGAAGAGGCAAGGTAGAGACGAGAGACATAGATGTGTGGACAGAGGATTCAGTGCACAGCCTCCAGGAATGCTTTGACTGTACAGACTGGGAGATGTTCACACAGGCCTGCGGGGATGATTTGGACTCTTTGGTGGACGTCACATGCTCATACATAGCTTTCTGTAAAAATAAGATTGTTCCACGTAAACGTGTCAAAATATATCCCAACAACAAGCCATGGGTTACAAAATCAGTTAAATCCTGCTTACAGAGGAAAGCACTTACCTGTAAACAGGGGTCTGTTTCTGAGCTACAGGTTGCCACAAAAGAGCTGTAGTCTGAAATTTTAAGAGCAAAACAGAATTATAAATCAGAATTGGAAAGCAAGATGGCAACAAAGAAACTTGGTTCAGCCTGGGCCAGTATGAAAACTATTGCAGACCTTCAGAGCACAGAGCGCAGTAATCGTGTGTTTTTAGAAGGTTTTAATTCAGACACAGAGCTGGCTAATGCTCTCAATTGTTTTTATGGTCGTTTTGACTCCTTTGATTTTAGCACTGACACCCAAGATTTGAAACAGAAACTCAAAGACAATCAGCACTTTAATATCGAGGTGCAGGATGTTAAAGGCCAAATGTCACGTAACAGGGTACTTTAAATATCTTGAAACTAGATATAAAAGGGAACCGATCTGTTCGGGTCTTGGTGCATATGCTTCAGTAACAACGGAATATTCGTTAATTTAAAACTGCCACGCTTGGCCTGACACGGCCCCTGGAATCGCCTGGGGAAGAAGGCGGAAGTGACGAAATCGATTGTACCCTAGTTTGATGCTTGGGGTATTTTGAATGCAAAAGATGCAATAGACTTACACAATGGTCCCCTCCGGCATACAACTAGGAACATACCGGTCGCTATGGAGGGTGAGAATATGTATGGGCACATAATCATACCATGTAGGATAACTAAGTAGACGGTTATGCTGTTTCATTCCATCTAGCAACAATGCTCTGCACTGTGTGTGTTTATATATTTGCATATTTATTCCATCTAGCTACAATGCTCAGCACTGGGTGTGTTTATATATTTATATATCTACATATTATTCCATCTAGCTACATTGCTCCGCACTGTGTGTGTTTATATACTTGCATATTTATTCCACCTAGCTGCAATGCTCCGTACTGTGGGTGTTTATATATTTACATATTTATTCCATCTAGCTACAATGCTCTGCACTGTGTGTTCATATATTCATATATTTATTCCATCCAGCTACAATGCTCTGCACTGTGTGTCTGTGTGTGTGTGTATATATATATATTTTATAGTAATACGTACATATGTTTATTAGCTGCTCTTGCTTGCTTGTTTTTTTTCTTGCCTTCTGATTGTTGCTCTGAGTGTTGCTATCCCTGTGCTGTTGCAATCCTGGAATTTCCCCGTTGTGGGACTATTAAAGGCTTATCTTATCTTATCTTATTTCAATTGATTGTTTATATGGAGACTGGAAGGTTGAAGTGAGCAACAAGAAAGAAAAAATTGGATATTTCACCCATACCTTAAAACGGGACTATCAGGGACAGCTGGGTAATAAGGGACACTTCTCTGGGAAATGTTTTCATACCTGTCAAGTGAGACGTTTTCGCCGTACTTCAACACCGTAAAAAGCGGCTATAAGGAACGGCGGAGCAACAAGGGACACCTCTCTGGGAAATGCCCCAAATGCAACTCGTGTTGTTATTGTCAAATATTTTAAGGATTCATGGATATTTGACAATAACAACACAACTCAGCGTCCGGCGCTAAATAAAAAAAAAAAAGCAGAATTCTGTATTTGTCAGGCGATCTCTGTCTGTTCCGCAACCGCTGCACAGCTCAACGTGTTAAACCATTGTCCTAATGACTTCTCATTGTAGTGAGAATAGCTCAAGCTGAGCGATCAGCCCGCCCGACAATTAGACTAATGAGTGACTCCACACTTCTCATGGTAGTGCGAATAGCTCACGCTGAGCGATCAGCCCGCCCAGACAATCAAACTGATTTACTCCACACTTCTCATTGAAGTGATAATAGCTCAGGCTGAGCGATCTGACAGCACCAGCTGTGGGTGATCACACACAGGACGGGCTCCTCAACACACTCAGTTTTTTTTCCCAGTATATTTTTTCTTTTGGGCGTACAGAAATGGCAATACGCCCGTTTTTGCTAAAATTGCATTTTCCCCGTATTTTCCTTAAAATATTTGACAATAACAGCACGAACTACATTTAAAACATTTCCCAGAAAAGTGTCCCAAACCACTCCGCCGTCTCCCACAGCCGCGCTTGGCACCAAAATACGGCGAAAACGTCTCACTTGACAGGTATGCACCTCCATTTTCATATTGATCTGGTCAATTTCTTGACAGCAGCGGCTCTCCTCCACTGTAATAATAATGGCTTCCGAAAAATCAATATTTATGGGGCGCCCTCGACAGACCCCCTTCGGCTTCGCAGTTCTGGAGGCGATTAATGTCCAGTTCAATGACATTTTCCACTGGTTCTGCTCTCTGGTCATCGGTGGAACTGTTGTCATCAGACAAAGCATCTGATTCCGTTTCGGACGGCTCGAACCTGTAAGGTTCTATGCCTCTGTCACTGTCTGAACCACTGACAAAAAAAAAGACAAAAAAAAAAAGACAAAACTAAACTAATTTGTTCACAATCGCTGTCACTTTCCGTCATGATTGTCCAATGTTGATAAGTGTGAATGTGGATAGGCAGGGCAGCCAGGGTACAACTGGTGATGTCAAAAACATGGGCGTTGTCTGGACTGGCTGTCACAAGCCAGCAAGCAAGGTGGGGCCTTCACCTGGTGTATTTTGTGCAATTATGTAAATACAGGTGGGTGATATGGTCTCCGGTATGAATATTTGGTTTAAGCTATGTGTATTTTATCTAAATTCGTTGTCATTTAGAAAAAAAAATTACGTGATATTTGGCCTTTAAAAGGGAGTTCTGCGCTGTAAAAGTGAACAAAAGTCAGGGCCCTGATAATATATGTGGGCGCTTGGTAAAGTCCTGTGCACATGAACTGAGTCCTATAATTCATTACATTTTCAATAAGTCCTTACAAACACAACATGTGCCTAAGATCTGGAAAGAAGCCCTGTTTGGTCCCGTTCCAAAATCCAGCTGTCCTAAAACGGTAAACGACTTTAGACCAGTTGCTTTGACTTCAATTTTAATGAAAATTTTTGAAAAACTGGTCAGATGTGAGGTCCTAAAGCAGACTGAGCATGCATTAGATCCTCTGCAGTTTGCCTATAGGCCTCACAGAGGAGTGGAGGATGCCACCGTCACTCTGTTTAACATGCTTTTTAAACATCTGGATTTTAATGGGACACACGCCAGGCTTTTATTTGTGGACTTTTCCTCCGCCTTTAATACAATCCAACCTCATATCTTAGTTGAAAGGCTCCTGCAACAATTTGATTTGAGCAATAATCTGGTGGGTTGGATTCTGGATTTCTTAACCAACAGGACGCAGAGAGTAAGGGTCAATGGTACATTGTCTGACCTAAAGTGCTCTCCTACTGGCTCTCCTCAGGGGTGTGTGTTGTCACCACTACTCTTCATCCTGTACACAAACATGTGTCGGAGCAGACATGACAACAGACACATTATAAAGTATGCTGATGATTCAGTTATTGTCAGTCTCCTCCAGGATGGTGAGAGTGGCCACGGCCCAGTAGTTGATGACTTTGAATGAATTGAATGAATGAATGAATTTATTTATTTCGGATAATACAGTACAGGTTAAAGAAACTGTATAATATAACAACAAGGTCAAATTAGACAAAGACTCCTTCTACTAAACAATTCCACGTGAGTTATCCGAAATGGGTGATGGCTGAAGCCGCAGCTTATATTGCCCACCCATATTCCATCCAAGAATTCAAAGAAAAAAGAGTAAACAAGACAAGAGTGATTACAATTTAGAACAAAGCTAAGACAAAGTGTGACTGAGAGAAAAAAAACAAAAAACAAAAACTAAGCTAAGCTAAGTTAAGCAGTTACTATTCAAGACAAATCTAAGACAGAATGTCACAGAGAGAAAAAAAAAAAAAAACTAAGCTACAACACAACACAGGCTGGATATGTCAATCCTTATGTGAGTTTACATGTCGTCTTGTAAATATGTTTGGAGTATTTCTTCCTTTAGTTTTTGTTTAAATTGTCCAAGCGTTGTACATGATTTTAATTCAGGTCCATAATCGTTCCATAATCTGACTCCTTGCACTGAAATACAGTGTTGCTTGGTGGTTGTTCTCACTGTAGGCTTTGATCACTGGTGTGAGGATTCCTACCTGCAGCTGAATACGACAAAAACTAAAGACATGATTATTGATTTTAGGAGGAAAACTCCCAGGCACAAAGTCACCGTACTAAAAGGCCAGACCACCGAATGTGTACAATCCTACAAATATCTTGGGACGATTATTGATAGTAATTTAAACTTTGAAGAGAACTGTGAAAGGGTGTGCAAAAAGGGTCAGCGACATTTGCATTGCTTGAGGAAACTTGCACGCTTCCAAATTGACCGAACCATAATGACAATGTTTTATCGGGCTTTTATTGAATCTGTTTTATCCTTTTCTTTAGTGTCACGGTTTGGTCAGATAAAACTGAAACAGAGGAAATCCTTGGATCAGGTAGTTAGATGGTCCAGTCGTTTGCTTGGTGAGTCACAGCTTGAGCCTGACATCCCTGTACACCAGACAAGTACAGAGGATGGCTACCTCCATTTTAAATGATGACTCCCACCCTTTGCACTGCCACTTTCAGCATCTTCCCTCAAGACGGAGGCTTGCTGTCCCAAAAAGTAAAACCCAGCGCTACAAAAACAGCTTTGTTCCTGCTGCTGTCAAAGAGTTGAACAAGCTGTAACAATATATTGCACATGATTTAGGTACCTATTTATTAACTCCATTTTATATTTACTTATTTTTGTAGGATGTTACTTGGGTTCTAAATATTTTATTGGGTTTTAGACCTTTGAGTTTTTAACCTCTTTGACTAGTTTTTAACTTTTAATATGACTCTTCTCTCTTACCTCTGGTTTTTCTCTCATCTCTTTGGCTTTTTATACCCTGATTGATGGAGCCTTGAGTATTTTTATCATGTCTATAGTCAATTTCATGTGTGCCTGTGTTTGTGTCTATGTTGAATGTAATTTGTGGCTTGTAAATATGGATGTCACCAGACTGCAAAACAAATCTACCTACGGGTACAAACAAAGTAACCTGAACCTGAATATTCGTTTATTTCTACAATTTAGATGCATAATCTAAATTATGCAATTAATTATCCGAGTGGTGGCTCAGTTGGTAGAGCATCCGCCCCACACCCGGGAGGCAGGGGTTCAAATCCCGGCCGGGTCATGCCGAAGACCATATAAAAGTGGAACTTTCTGCCGTCCAGCTTGGTGCTCAGCAATAATGGAATGGAGGAGGGAAATTTGTGGCGGTGCCTTGCATGGCAGCGGCCCTCTGATTCTGCACTTGGTGTGTGTGATTAACACAGTAGATAGGTAAAGCACAATCTCGTTCTACTGTACATGATTGGTTGTACAGTTGAATGACAATAAGGGTAATTTAATCAAGATTGCGGGTTCGATCTGCTGGAGCTTTTGATTTGTTCTATTGGTAATGTCACCAAGTTCAGTTGGCAAATACGGAAGTCAGGGCCTGGACGTGGGTGCACAGAATGAATGAAAAAAATCAATTTCTTTTCTTTCTAGGTGAAATTAAGGCTACAAAAGTACTATATTCATGTTTATTATGTTGTCAGCTTTCAGTAGAGGTATAATATGTTTATTTTAGGATTCTCAATGAGTATTCCCTTTAAGCAAATATTTGGAATGTTCACTTTGTTTAGACTTGGCATAAATGTGCAGTGATAAATATGATAGTTTTCCTTGGAAATTTTGAAAAATAACAGAATGAGACCTTACATTGAGTGTTATTATTGTATTGTAAATTTGAAACTTTAAAAAAAAAAAAAATTACAATTTTCTTGTAAATTCACTTCTCTTTTCAAACAAAAAAGCAAAAACAAAACAAATGACAGGTGCAATAAAAGTGACAGTGTACAGTGCTTGAAAAGGAGAAAGAAGAAGTTAATCGTTACTTACACCAACTCCTCTTGTTCCTAAATACAACATATGTGAAATATATACATATTATCTTTATTAAGAACCCCAAGTAGACAATTAACTATACAGTATTTTATACATATCAACATTGACACCCATTCATCCCTACATACATACAGTCCATACATATACATACATATATATCCAGCCGCAAACAACATAGATATACACAGTGTGGTCCCACCTACCACACCATAGTGTCCCAGAGTCAGTTTAGTGCATCGCACATATTAATACTACCCTTCTAATATATATCCTTTTAGCAAATAATGTTTATACCTCTTTTAGAATTGATTTCTGTTTGTACATAGTTTTAGTTCCAGCTCCAGACTGTTCCACAAATCCACCCCACAGACAGATATGCACATACTTTTCTTTGTTGTTCGAACCTTAGGTTTTGTAAAGTTTAAGTCTCCTCTCAAATTGTAATCATTGTCTCTCTTTTTTTTTAAATATTTTTTGTATATTAGTTGGAAGTTGCTTATTAATTGCCCTGTACATTATTTGTGCTGTCTTAAATTTAACTAAATCCATTAAATTAATGGCATGTGACTTTAAAAACAGTGAGCTGATGTGGTCTCAATATAAGATAAGAGATAAGATAAGCCTTTATTAGTCCCACAACGGGGAAATTCCAGGATTGCAACAGCACAGGGATAGCAACACTCAGAGCAACAATCAGAAGGCAAGAAAAAAAAAAAAAAAAAAAAAAAAAACAATCAGCAAGAGCAGCTAATATACATATGTACATATTACTATAAAATATATATATACACACACACAGACACACAGACACACAGTGCAGAGCATTGTAGCTGGATGGAATAAATATATGAATATATGAACACACAGTGCAGAGCATTGTAGCTAGATGGAATAAATATGTAAATATATAAACACCCACAGTACGGAGCATTGCAGCTAGGTGGAATAAATATGCAAGTATATAAACACACACAGTGCGGAGCAATGTAGCTAGATGGAATAATATGTAGATATATAAAAACACAGAGCGGAGCATTGTAGCTAGATGGAATAAATATATAGATATATAAATATAAACACACCCAGTGCTAAGCATTGTAGCTAGATGGAATAAATATATAGATATATAAATATAAACACACCCAGTGCAGAGCATTGTAGCTAGATGGAATAAATATGTAAATATATAAACACACACAGTGCAGAGCATTGTTGCTAGGTGGGATGAAACAGCATAACCGTCTATTTAGTTATCCTACATGGTATGATTATGTGCCCATACATATTCTCACCCTCCATAGCGACCGGTATGTTCCTAGTTGTATGCCGGAGAGGACCATTGTGTAAGTCTATTGCATCTTTTGCATTCAAAAAAAACTATTAGTTTGTTACGTCTTTTTGCTATCTCTGCGAGCAGCCCTGCTTAGGTTGTACAGTCTGACAGCCGTTGGTAGGAAGGACCTACGAAACCTCTCGGTTGTGCACCTGGGATGATGTAGTCTGCTGCTAAATGAGCTCCTCAGTGCATCCAGTATGTCCTGCATAGGGTGGAACTCGGACTCCAGCAGAGATGACAGTTTAGCCACCGTCCTTCTCTCTCCTATCTCCTCCATCGGATCAAGGCGTTGCCCCAGGACAGAGCTAGCTTTCTTAATCAGTTTGTTCAGTCTCTTCCTATCGGCTGCAGTAATGCCACTGCCCCAGCAGACCACTCCAAAAGTGATGGCTGATGCCACCACCGTGTCATAGAATGACTTCAGCAGCGCCCCTTGTACACCAAAAGACCTGAGTCTCCTCAGCAGGAACAGCCTGCGCTGTCCCTTCTTGTAGAGTGCGTCAGTATTGTGTGACCAGTCTAGTTTATTGTTCAGATGAATACCCAGGTACTTGTAGGATGTCACCATCTCGATGTCTGTTCCCTGTATATTTACTGGTGCTGTGAGGGGCTGCCCATGCCTGCGGCAGTCCACCACCAGCTCCTTAGTTTTCCTCGCGTTGATCTGGAGGCAGTTCCGATGGCACCAGTCCACAAAGTCCTGGATAAGCCCTCTGTACTCAGCTTCATCTCCGCTGGAGATGAGACCAACGATCGCAGAGTCATCAGAGAACTTCTGTAGATGGCAATGTGTTGTGTTGTGTGAGAAGTCCGCAGTATAAAGAGTGAACAGGAAGGGAGCCAGCACCGTTCCCTGGGGGGCCCCCGTGCTACTGATGATCGTGTCGGAAACACAGTCCCGGGTTCTCACAAACTGAGGCCGGTTCGTGAGGTAGTCCAGGATCCATGATGACAGGTGCTGGTCCACCCCTGCGCGCAGCAGCTTGTCCTTCAGGATCATCGGTTGGATGGTGTTGAAAGCACTGGAGAAGTCAAAGAACATGATCCTCACCATATTCCCGGGCTTCTCCAGGTGGGACAGAGAACGGTGAAGGAGGAAGATCACCGCATCCTCCACCCCAATGCCATGCTGGTAGGCGAACTGAAGTGGATCCATCGCTGGTTCCACCAGGGGGCGGAGATGAGCAAGGAGCAGTCTCTCCAGGGTCTTCATCAAGTGGGACGTCAAGGCCACCGGTCTGAAGCTGTTCAGGTCTTTGGGGTGGGAAGTTTTTGGTACAGGTACCACACAAGATGTTTTCCACAGCTGTGGTACCCTCCCCAGTTTCAGGCTCATGTTGAAGATATACGTCACAATCCCACACAGCTGGTCTGCACAGGACTTGAGGAGCTTTGCGCTGATGCCGTCCGGTCCCGACGCCTTCCTCGCCTTGATCTTCCTCAGCTCCGTCCTCACCTGGGTCTTGGTCAGGGTCAGGATGGGGGGCTGTGTGTTGGGAGTGGGGGGGGTATCGGTGGAGTGGGGAGTGGGTAGCAGGACTTGATTTCTTAGAGGCAGCAGTGGTTGTTGTGCAGACAGGGGGGAGGGCGGTTGGTCAAATCTATTGAAAAACAGATTCAGGTTGTTCGCCCACTCCCTGCCCCCCGTGGCCTGGGGGGAGGTATTCTGGAGCCCCGAGATGGTTTTGAGGTTTCTCCAGACCCCGCTGATGTCGCTCTGTTGCAGCTTGTCCTCCATCTTCTTCCTGAAGCTGTCCTTGCCTTCTCTGATCTTTCTCCTCAGCTCCCTCTGTACGGACTTCAGCATCTCCCTGTTCCCCGACCTGAAGATCCTCTTCTTCTCTCTCAGAAGTGTTTTTATCTCAGGGTTGATCCAGGGTTTGTTGTTTGAGTGATGCCGTATGGTCTTGGTGGGAACGGATTTGTCCACACAGAAGCTGAGGTAGCCCGTGAAGGTGTGAGTGAGGCCATCGATGTCCTCACCATGTGGATCGCAGAGCTGCTTCCAGGCAGTGGCTTCAAAACAGTCCTTTAGAGTGTCCATTGTCTCCTCAGACCATAACTCCACAGTGTGCATGGCCGGAGGTTGTCTGTGCACTAGGGGTTTGTACACCGGTCGGAGATGAACCAAGTTGTGATCCGATCTCCCAAGTGGGGGGAGTTGTGATGAGGTGTACGCCTCCTTAGTGTTTGCGTAGAACAAATCCAGTGTTTTATTGTCTCTAGTGTGGCATGTGACATACTGGGTGAAAGTGGGCAGAATGGGAGACAGTGAAACGTGGTTGAAATCGCCTGAGATGAGGAGAAGAGCATCTGGGTGTTCTGTCTGCAGCCTGCTGGTTACTGAATGGATGACGTCACGCGCTGTCCCAGCGTTCGCCGTCGGATTTGCATAAACAACAATGCAGATCACGTGTGAGTGTTCTCTCGGGAGATATGTAGGCCTCATGCTAACAGCTAGCAACTCAATGTCTTTGCTGCAGTGTCGTTGTTTAACAGTGATATGTCCCGGTCTACACCAGTTGTTGTTAACATACATTATCACTCCACCGCCCCTAGTTTTACCACTCTCTGGTGTTCGGTCAGCTCGTATCATGTGAAAACCCTCCAGCTCAATGTTAGCATCTGCTGCTAGTTCAGTTAGCCACGTCTCAGTAAACAAAAGGAGAGAGCACTCCCGGTAAGTGCTATCATAACGGCAGATAGCCGCTAGCTCATCTAACTTTCCCAGTATCGACCGTACATTTCCCATGACAACAGTAATGTATAAACAATAATATACATTATTTATTATCCTTATAGCTTTTTTTTTGTAATGTGCATATTGGTTGTAGGTTGGTTTTGTAGGTGTTTCCCCAGACCTCTACACAGTAGGTAAGATATGGTAAAAACAATTAATTTTACAGTAAGAATAATAATTTATAGTCCAAAATGTGTCTTATCATCCCCAGTATCCCTATACATTTTGCTAACTTGTCCCAGATGTGACTGATGTGAGGTTTCCAGCAGATTTTATTGTCTAGCGTCACCCCCAGAAACTTATTTTCCTGCACTGTTTCAATTCTGGTATCATCTATCATTGCCATTATTTCATGATTTATTTTATAATTTTCAAAAAACATAATCTGTCAGAACAGTGCCCTTTTCAAAGGCTATGGAAGGACACCAAACACTCACTGTGGGTTTTGCACATTCATTAACATAAAGACAAACACTACATGAAACACTAAACTCACATATAACGAGAAGAAGATGCCAGAGGAGAGCGGGGCTCATGACCAGGAGGGCGGAGAACAGCCTGGGGAAAATACAGACTGAGGTGCTCGGGGATGCAAGGGAAAAGAGACAACCTCAGCCGAAGCACACCCAAGGAGAAGCGGGGCTCATGGCTTAGGAAATTTGGAAAGAATAAATACCTAGTTGGAGCTCTCCCATTCCCCTCTACAGCAACCACAATAATGCTCAGCATCTAGCAGAGAACTACTGAGCAATGAAGCAGTAGGACACAACAATGGGGGAATGTTGTCGTGCCCATAAGTAGCGAAAGGACCGAATGATAAATGAGTGACAGGTGTGAATACATGAGTGGAAACGTAACATAATCATTTACAGCTGTGCAGCCCACGAAACAAGGTTTGACAGCCAGAAGCTGCATAGCAGTGTCAAAGTAAAAGCACAAAACTGGAAACTAAATAATAAGACAAGAATAAGACAACACAACCCCCAGATGTAAATAATACTATAAGTACAAAATGACACAATAAATAGACAGGACAATAAGGATGAGGCTAAGGATACAGACAACTCAATGCTCAATGCTCTGCACTGTGTGTTCATATATTCATATATTTATTCCATCCAGCTACAATGCTCTGCACTGTGTGTCTGTGTGTGTGTGTATATATATATATTTTATAGTAATACGTACATATGTATATTAGCTGCTCTTGCTTGCTTGTTTTTTTTTCTTGCCTTCTGATTGTTGCTCTGAGTGTTGCTATCCCTGTGCTGTTGCAATCCTGGAATTTCCCCGTTGTGGGACTAATAAAGGCTTATCTTATCTTAACTCATACAGCAGACAAGATAAACAAAGAAACAAACAGGAAAAGACTAAACCTAAACTGAGGACTGGGCACGTCCCCTGTCCGTGCCCAGGATAATGACAGTACCCCCCCCCCCCCCAAGGGGTTCCAGACACCCCAAGGCAACATCAAAAAAGGAAAAGAACCCCCCCACACACAAAGAAGACCCCCCAACAAGAAAAACAAACCACCCCCGGGGGGGGGGGGGGACCCAGGCATGGAGGGACCGAAACAAAACAAGAGGAAAAAAAACACTTATGACCCACAACCCAAGCACATATGGTAGCACAGATTCAAGGACCCCTGGAAGTAGCTAAGGCAGTTCAGGCAGCTTACCAGAGTTCCTGAGCCACCTGCGCAGATGGCATAACTCGTTGGGTGGCCTCCCAGTGTTCATGAGCCACCTGACTCAACGGCGCAGTCCATCAGGTGGTCTTCCAACGTTCCTGAGCCACTGGACTGTGGGCACAATGCGTCTTTCACCGGGAAGCAGCAGCTGAAACCCCTGCCTCCAGTGGGCTGCAGGATCTTCAGCATGGAGGAGGCAAAACTGGAGCTGCGGAAGATTGACTCTCAACGATGATTGCTGGCCAACAGTTGAGCCAGACAGGGATGGCAGCTGACCAGCGAGGAGTCCCGATGAGAGGAAAGGTTGCTCAGCGGAGACCTCCAGTGAGGACGGGGAATTCACAATGACCTCCGCCGACCATGGAGAGCCCTCCACGACCTCAGACCACAGCGGGAAACCCTCAAAAGCCTTGGACGAAGGTGTAACACCCGTGGCGGCCTCAGACAGAGATGCTGCACCCACGGCGGCCTCAGAATGAGGCGTAGCACCTGCAGCGGCCTCGGACTGAGGTGTCGCACCCACAGCAGCCTCGGGCTGAGGTGTTGCACCCATAGCAGCCTCGGACTAAGGTATCTCACCCATGAAAGCCTCAGGCTAAGGCGCAGCACCCACGGAGCCCTCAGGCTGAGGCGTAGCACCCACGGAGGCCTCAGATGGAGGTGCTGCACCCGCGGCGGCCTCAGACCGAGACATAGCACCCGTGGTGGCCTCGGGCTGAGACGTAGCATCCACAAAGGCCTCGGACTGAGATGTAACACCCACAATGACCTCCAGCAACAATGGCGGACCCATGAGGAACCCAGGTGAGATGAAGTGACTGACCCATGAGAACATCTAGCAAAGAAGATGGTCGATAAATGGGGAGCCAGATGAAGACTGAGTAGATGAACCCACAGAGACCACTGGTGGAGAGGAAGGACTCACGGAGACCTCAGGTGAAGGTAGAGGATCTGTGGTGACCTCAGGAGAGGATGGGGGACCCACGATAACCTTAAGAGAAGGCTTGGATAAAGACGACACAGACACTGGGTCAGGATCACAGGTAGCAGTGGAGCCCAGCGAGGAGGACCCAGGTTCAACTGACGGTTGCCCTCGGTCCTCCCTACCAAGAGCCAGGAAAGATCTCTCTAGGACAGATAAAGTGAAAACAACAAAGAGAACTTGCCTGAGCTCAAGCTCCACCACCATCAAGGACTCCGACAATCCAGGCTGGGACGTCTCGGTTCTCTCCATTTGAATCTCCAACCCCACCATGGCCACCTCGGATGGGGAAGAGGAAAAAAATACCGAAATGTTACCAGCGGCAGTGGACCCCAACGAGAAGAACTCAGGAGCAGAGGGCATCTGCGGCTGATTCTCCTTGCCAAGAGCCAGACAAGATTTCTCTAACACTGATAAATCAGAGACAGAAAAAAGCACTTGCCTTGGCTCAGGCTCCACTGCCGTCCAGGACTCCGGTGAATCCAGCAGGTACGTCTTGGCTCCACTCACCCGACGTTCTACCTCTGGCATGGCCACCTCAAAAAGGGAGGAGGAGAAAAACACCAGAGAATCACTGGCAGCATTGGAGCCCAGTGAGGAGAGCTCAGGAGCAGAGGACATCTGCAGCTGATTCTCCCCACCCTGAGCCAGACAAGAATTCTCTAGATCTGTAGATGTTAGAACAGAACCGAGTACTTGCCTGGACTCGAGCTCTACCGCCGTTCAGGACTTCGACAACTCTGCTGTGGTGACCCTTGCAGCAGGCATGGTGGTGGATGCAGCCCACAGACCTCCTGGCGCGGTGGATGAAACTGGAGGTTGCCCCATCACTGGCGCCGAGTCCCAGGCAGCTGAAACCAGAGGACACTCTTGTCGGCTCAGGCTTCAGGCATCCGGGACTGCTCCTCTCCTGTCCAGAATGTGGCTGAGGGGCTGGTGTGGGGTTTTCCAGGGCCACAGGTTCCTCTGTCGTCCGGCGGCTCCCTCCAAGGGCCAGCAGATGCTCAGGGAAGGTGGGAGAAAATACAGAAGGGACGGGTGAGGAACTGGTGACAGCAGGGGGCAGTGAGAACTCAGCCAAAGTGGGCTGCTGATGCTGAGCCTCATCACTGGGAATAAGACAAGAAATTTCATTGTAATGTGAAGGAGAATGAAAGCACACTTGCCTTATTTCCCGAGGTGCGATGGTGATATCTGCAGTTGAACCAGACACGGTAGAGATCATCTGGCGGGAAGGCGGAGACCGATGACGCTCTGGAGTCCGGGGAAGCTGATTTAATGGCACCGACTCTGCTTCCCCCGATGAACCTTCCTCCAGCTGTGGCACGAACTCTGGATGAAACCATGGTTTATACTCCAAAAGCAGCTCAGTCTCTGCCGCCAAAACCCACTAACGCTCCTCCAGCTCCTCCACGCTGGGACCATCTGTGGGCACGACAGCTGCATGCCCAATACAGCAGGCTGCGGGACACCGTTTGGCAAGGGAAGACGGAACTGCAGCTGGATGGTGGCCCCGGGCTTGAAGCTTCCGTCCCGGGGAACGCTTCCTCCGCGGCACAGGTTCGGATGGCAAAGGGGCCTTCCCCAGCCCACAGAGCCGATGTTGAGCATGGGAAACTGGGGTGAGCAGATCTGCCAGTTCCAGATAGTTCCACAGGCTGGGTTATACCTCAGTCATCTGTGCCGCACTATCCCACACCTGCAGTGCCTCCTCTGGAGGTGGGTTAGGCAAACGTCCGAAATAATGTCCTCCACCAGTCCAGCCGCCCAGCACTCTTCCTCATCCAGCCGAAAAGTACTGTAGTCTGTGCGGCCAGACATACCGCAAAAATGAACTGTAACAAACACTGAAGGGGAAAATACACTATGGGAGAAAAAGGGAAAAGAAAAAAAAAGGGAAAAACCCACAGCGGCTGGTGTCCACACCAGGTCATGTCCTTCTGTCATAACATTGCCCTTTTCAAGGGCTATGGAAGAACACCAAATGCTCACTGTGGGTTGTGCACATTTATTAACATAAAGGCAAACACTACCCGAAACACTAAACTCACATATAATGAGAAGAAGGCACTGGAGGAGAGCGGGGCTCATGACCAGGAGGGCGGAGAATAGCCTGGGGAAAATACAGACTGAGGTGCTCGGGGACGCCGAGGAAAAAAGACAACCTCAGCCGAAGTACACC
Organism: Pholidichthys leucotaenia; assembly: GCA_020510985.1. Lineage (NCBI taxonomy): Eukaryota > Metazoa > Chordata > Actinopteri > Cichliformes > Pholidichthyidae > Pholidichthys > Pholidichthys leucotaenia. The sequence continues at coordinate 407,549,197 of CM035841.1, read as the reverse complement.
CGAGGAGAAGCGGGGCTCACGGCTGAGGAAATTTGGAAAGAATAAATACCTGGTCGGAGCACTCCTATTCCCCTCTACCACAACCACAATAATTTGATTTTTTTTTTTGATTTTGTATACTTTATTGATCCCCAGAGGGGAAATTGAGGGCATCCACCTGGATGGAGGAAGCAGCCACGGTACGGCGCTATCCCTTAACCATTCACACACACCTTCACACCTAGGGCCACCTTAGAGTCTCCAATTAACCTAACCTGTATGTGTCTAGCAGAGAACCACTGAGGAATGAAGCAGTAGGACACAACAATGGGGGAATGTTGTCGTGCCCATAAATAGCAAAAGGACCGGATGATAAATGAGTGACAGGTGTGGATACATGAGTGGAAACATAACATAATCATTGACAGCTGTGCAGCCCGCAAAACAAGGTTTGACAGCCGGAAGCTGCACAGCACTGTCAAAGTAAAAGCACAAAACCAGAAACTAAATAATAAGACAAGAATAAGACAACACAACCCCCAGATGTAAATAATACTATAAGTACAAAATGACACAATAAATAGACAGGACAATAAGGACGAGGCTAAGGATACGGACAACTCATACAGCAGACAAGATAAACAAAGAAACAAAGAAACAAAGAGGAAAAGACTAAACCTAAACTGAGGACGGGGCATGGCCCCTACCCATGCCCAGGTTCATGACATAATCTTTGTTTGTTTTTTTCAAATTTAGATATTGTGGTGACCCACCACAATCTACAGGGACATTCATCCTCACTCTCAAAAGGTCCGGAAAACAATTTGCATACAGAGGACAAGGCACAGACGGACAAAGAGCCAACAAATCTCATGCTAATCATGTGTATTGACTGTTATGCTAATGTGCCCTGCATTCTCTCTTCCTGTATCACTGATAAAAGAGCTTGTGTGACATGCCTCAAAAACTCAGCACAGCACAGCACACACAGCACAGCACTATAGTGCACAGTACAACAAGTGCGTCTCATTTTGATGGAGGAAATAAAACACTGCAACCTTCCACCTCGTCGCATCTTGCCTGAATTTATTCCTCCACACTGGTGACCCGACGTGTCATGGTGCACCCCTCACCTGAACTTATACTTCCACACTGGTGACCTGACGAGAGAGAATGACCGTCTGCTCCCTCTCACCGCGCTATGGACAGCAGAGGACCAGAGAACGCCTGCAACCTCTTCATCCTCACTTACTCCCACCCCCCTCCCCCTACTCCTCCACAGCACTCTTCACTCACTTCACTCCCTAAAGCCAGCCGATCGCCGTCTTGTTCCATTATGCACGACGCACACCGGCCCCGGCGCCCACGATCCACGGACGTTCAACGTGCTGGAACTCGGAGCGGAGCACACTGTCTTTTCCACCCCTCCCCCGTCCCCCCCCCCCCCACAAACTGACTCACCCTCCGGCACTCCATTACAGCAGGACAGTTCTACCAGAGCTGGAGCCCAAACAACGAGGGGCCCCTTTTGAGCGTTCTGGGGGGAGCCCTGTGGTGACCCACTACAATCTACAGGGACATTCATCCTCACACTCAAAAGGTCCGGAACACAATTTGCATACAGAGGACAATGCTCAGACAGACAAAGAGCCAACCAATGTCATGCTAATCATGTGTATTGACTGTTATGCTAATGTGCCCTGCATTCTCTCTTCCTGTATCACTGATAAAAGAGCTGGTGCCATGCCTCAAAAACTCAGCACAACACAGCACACGCAGCACAGCACTGTAGTGCACAGCGCTACAAGTGCGTCTCATTTTGATGGAGGAAATAAAACTCTGCAACCTTCCATCTCATCACATCTCCCCTGAATTTATTCCTCCACAATATAATTTATCTTTGTTGAACCACTACGTTAACCTTTTCATTTCTGTTGTGACCACCTCTAAAACCTGCTGTAAATTCTCACCAGTGCAAAGGACATTGTGTCATCCGCAAACAGATTTCATAATTTTTGATACTTGGCATATGTCATTTATATATAAGATAAAGAGGTGTATTGGGTGTTTATGGAGGGATAGTACCTCTAGCCGAAGAGCTTGCCATGTCCTTTTAGGATAGCTAGTCCTCTATTGGTTCCCCCATAGTACCCAGCTCTCACCAGTAGCTCCTCGTAGCTGTTAGCATGCAACAGTAGCCACACCCCCGGCAATGGCTTTGGCAGGCCAGTGAAACCTGGTGAGGGTAGCCGGCAGGTCACTGACCCTCGGTGAGCTAGGGTCTGTCTACCCATGCATATGAAGACTGGACCCGGCGGGCTGAGTGGATGAGACCAGTTGATCCAACAGCAGCAGGTGTCATGGAGCGCCCAGAGCACGGCAAGACACACAAAACATCGTGGTCATCCACTGCAGCTGAAGAAGTCTCCGATTGTGACGAATCCTTGTACCACTGGAAATGGACTTCCAAGGCCGAGAGAGTGAGTTTGTCCAAGTGCACCAACCCTCCCACTTTAAACAAATTCCCATACAGGTCTTTATGTGCAACCTTTTACCTTTTTCATCTTTTACCTCTCAAAGCCCTGTGGCAATGGGGAAGGGGTGAAGTAACAGGTGGAGGTACTCACTGGGAGTTATAGTTTCAACCCTGCACGCAGGCGACCTGGATGCAAGAGCCACACTCTTTCTGATCCTAGGACAACAGAGGAGTTTGGTGTTTCACCAGGTGACTGAGCAGTCCTGTTTAGGATAGCACCGCTCACCCTCGCATGAGGGAGGAGACTAGAAAAGGTGTCTCAAACATTGCTTGTCCTCAGATCCACTGACCAGTTTACTGTGGCTGGCATTGTTACCCTCTCTGTGGTCAAAAGAAAAAGATTAAGAAGGTAAAGATGATTTTTGGGGCTTGGAACATCCGTATGGACAGGAAAACTTCACCATGACCTGAGAGAAGAACAGCCCTCATTGCAAACGAACTGTCACGTTACAGCACTGACATTGCCACACTTAGTAAAACTAGATTCGCAGATGAAGGATCTGTTGAAGAAATAAAAGGTGGCTACACCTTCTTCGGGAAAGGGAAGGCTCGTGATGAAGACAGAATCCATGGAGTAGAGATGGCCATCAAAACACCGCTCCTCAAGCAGCTTTCAGACCTCCCTACCTTTATCAATGAGCGTCTGATGAAGCTCTGCTTCCCACTGAGTGTTTCCCGTCATGTCACAGTCATTAGTGCATATGCTCCAACTCTAATCAGCAGCGATGAAGCAAAGGAAACATTCTATGAGGATCTTAACCCTTTAACTACCCAGATTAAATGGACGGGTCTCACCCCCCCAGTGGCACAGCGCAGCAACTGCACATGTCAACTTATTGACGTCCCGTGGCTATACTGAGAATTTGTACTAATCTCTATTGATCTGACAGTTTAGAAGATGGCAGACACTCACCAAAGGAATCATGGCTGACATGGAATATAGCAAAGAAGAAGAAATCCTCATTATTATTCTTCCTTTTTATGCTTTGAGTTCACACACCAATGTCGATGCCGCCATGTTTGGTCATCGCTTCCGCGATGATGACTGAAACTGCATGAAACAGGAAAAATAGCCACGTTGTGGTTTATATTAATCATATATTCCATACCTACATATGTATAGACATATTAGAATGTTTAGTGATTACATATGTGCAATGACCTCACGCCTCAGAACAGGACAAGAGGTCTCGACCGCCAGCGAAGATCAAAGAGCATACAGAGTCGCAACGGTGGAGACCAGATCGATCTCCCTGACTACCCAGGGTCAGGTGGAGGAGACAGAGGACAATGGAGGAGATCGATCTCCCTGACCACCCAGGGTCAGGTGGAGGAGACGGAAGACAAAGGAGGGGGGATTAAGTTAATGCGGGATGTCAGCTTTGATATGCAATGTCTTTTGTTGTGTGTAGGTATAAGTATGAAGATCTGAATGTGTTTGACCTCTTATTCTGCTTCTAAACTTAGATGAGACTTGTTAGAGGAGCGAAGCTGATATTAAACTTTGGTTTATAAATCACATCGCCTCGTTATTCCAAGCTCTTCTACACTGGTGACCCTGACGCGAGGATGGAACAGAGACGTTCTCCCGCGATTGACTCATCAGAGGCGACCCAGGCAAGCGCCGGCACCCATGCAGACAGGGGAACAGATGGACGATGTTCCCCCACGGCAGAAGCCACAGAGAGGGCTCAACCGAGCACCAGCCCCGCCGTGAGAGCTGAAGAGAGGCGCTCTCACCCGGCGGACACATCAAGGATGGCCCACACAAGCGCCGTCACCGTCAAGCTGCCAGACTTCTGGCAAGAAGACCCGGGCTCGTGGTTCCAGCAAGCTGAGGCTCAGTCTGCACTGGCGGGTATAACGGCAGATGACACAAAATTTTATCACATCGTCGCCAAACTCGACGCTGCCACATCGAGATGTGCGCGGAGCATAATCCAACGGCCGCCCACCCATGACAAATATAGAGAACTTAAGGCAACCATCGTCGAGAATTTCGTCCCCTCAGCCGAAGAGAGAGCAGAGAAGATCCTGGCGATCTACGGCCACAGAGGATGCAGACCCAAGGCCCTCATGGAGGACATGCTGCAGCTCAAGGAAGAGGACAACGACAACTTCCTCTTCCAACACATCTTCCTCAGTACTCTGCCACCACACATGAGAGGGACGCTGGTCAACATGCGGTGCAGCACCCAGCAAGACTTCCGCGCGCTGGCCCGCGAAGCGCAGCGACTCATCAACGCCTGCGGCGAACAGATGGCCACAGCAGCATCCGCAGATCTCAGCGCGGATATCCAGAGCAGCAGAGAACCACAGACAACCGAGCAGAGCCCGCCCACCATGGCGGCAACACCACCAAGACGCAGCAGGCGGAATGACATCTGTTATTACCACCACCGTTTCGCCGAGAGGGCGTACAAATGCCTATTTTAGAAAAAATGCGCGCACCCGCCAGATGTAGTGAAAAATCTTGGATGTGAGGAATTGGGTAGCGGTCATGCGCTGTCGCATTGTTTAATCTGCGGTAATCGCCGCACGGTCTCCAAGAACCATCGGTTTTCGGGACCATGTGGAGTGGCGATGCCCAGGGGCTTTTCGAGCGTCTAATAATGCCTAATTTTTCCAGGGTGGTAAACTCGTCCTGTGCTATGGCGAGCTTGGTCGCGTCTAAGCGCCGAGCTTTGGCGAATACGGATGGGCCCGTTGTGGGAATGAAGTGTTCAACCCCGTGTTTCGCTACTGTTGCTGAAAATTTGGGAACTGTGAGTGCTGGAAATTGGGTGAGGAGTTGGTCAAACTTACCTCCTGCTGTTGTGACGTTGGCCTGCACGGATGGTGGAGAAACTCGAGCTGAGCAGGGGATAGAAGAAAATGGCAGTGCATTAACCAAGCGTCTATTTGCTAGATCAACTAACAACCCATGTGCACACAAAAAATCAGCGCCCAACAAGTTAAAACTCACCGCCGCTCCAATAAATGTCCATCTATAGTTGCGGCCATGAATGCAAAGAGGCAGGCTCCTTTCACCGTAAGTGTTGATGATGGAGCCGTTGGCTGCCATCGCCCCATTACCCCGGGGACCCATGGCCCGGTCTGCGTGGGAAGGGGTGATAAAACTCAGTTGAGCTCCGGTGTCAATCAGGAACTGTCTCCCGGTGTGTCCGTCAGTCACATAAAGAAGCTTATTTTTTTCGCCGAGAACCGCAGCCGTTAACAGTTCTCGGCTTTGGCATTTCCTGAACTTTTGAACTTGCAGGGGGGGAACGCATTTGTACGCCCTCTCGGCAAAACGGTGGTGGTAATAACAGATGTCGTTCCACCTGCTGCGTCTTGGTCGTGTTGCCGCCATGGTGGGCGGGCTCTGCTCGGTTGTCTGTGGTTCTCCGCTGCTCTGGGTATCCGCGCTGAGATCTGCAGATGCTGCTGTGGCCATCTGTTCGCCGCAGGCGTTGATGAGTCGCTGCGCTTCGCGGGCCAGCGCGCGGAAGTCTTGCTGGGTGCTGCACCGCATGTTGACCAGCATCCCTCTCATGTGTGGTGGCAGAGTACTGAGGAAGATGTGTTGGAAGAGGAAGTTGTCGTTGTCCTCTTCCTTGAGCTGCAGCATGTCCTCCATGAGGGCCTTGGGTCTGCATCCTCTGTGGCAGGCAAACTTAATGTGGTAGCAGACTGCCTCTCTCGTGCTCTGACATCGCCAGAGCACGAGGAGACAGATTATACTACCTCAGCCGCAGAACTCTTCGCCAACGCGGACACGTACGCGGCCCCAATTCACGTAGGGATAGATTACGCAGCCATGGCAGAGGAGCAAAGCGGTGACGCGGACGTGCGCGCGCTCCTGTCTGGACCAACAGGGTTAAGACTGGAGGAAAGGGGTTTACGTGACGGTGTACCCCCCCTAATCTGCGACATCTCAACCGGCCGACCTCGCCCGGTAGTCCCAGCTGCATGGCGCCGCCGTATTTTCGACTCAATTCACTCCCTCGCGCACCCAGGTGTCCGTGCCTCGGTTAAAATGGTCGCCGAAAAGTTTGTGTGGCCAGGCCTGCGCAAAAATGTAAAGGAATGGGCAAAAACTTGCATGTCTTGTCAGCGCGCCAAAGTACACAAACACACAAAAGCCCCTCTAGAGCCTTTTCGAATCCCAGCTAGAAGGTTTGACCACGTTCATGTCGACCTCGTGGGACCACTACCTTCGTCTCAAGGCTTCACACACCTGTTAACAATGATAGACCATACTACGCGCTGGCCTGAGGCGGTCCCTCTGGCGTCAACCACAGCAGCGGAAGTCACTCGCGTTTTTTTTGACAAACTGGGTGGCACGTTTCGGTGTCCCATCGGACATCACGTCCGATAGGGGGCCTCAATTTGTCTCAGAGCTTTGGTCAGCCATGGCCAGCAGCTTAGGGGTGACAATTCACCGCACCACCGCTTATCACCCTCAGGCTAATGGGTTATGCGAGCGTTTTCACAGATCTTTAAAGGCCAAATGTCACGTAACAGGGTACTTTAAATATCTTGAAACTAGATATAAAAGGGAACCGATCCGTTCGGGTCTTGGTGCATATGCTTCAGTAACAACGGAATATTCGTTAATTTAAAACTGCCGCGCTTGGCCTGACACGGCCCCTGGAATCGCCTGGGGAAGAAGGCGGAAGTGACGAAATCGATTGTACCCTAGTTTGATGCTTGGGGTATTTCAATTGATTGTTTATATGGAGACTGGAAGGTTGAAGTGAGCAACAAGAAAGAAAAAATTGGATATTTCACCCATTCCTTAAAACGGGACTATCAGCGACAGCTGGGTAATAAGGGACACTTCTCTGGGAAATGTTTTCATACCTGTCAAGTAAGACGTTTTCGCCGTACTTCAACACCGTAAAAAGCGGCTATAAGGAACAGCGGAGCAACAAGGGACACCTCTCTGGGATCTCTGTCTGTTCCGCAACCGCTGCACAGCTCAACGTGTTAAACCATTGTCCTAATGACTTCTCATTGTAGTGAGAACAGCTCAAGCTGAGCGATCAGCCCGCCCAGACAATTAAACTAATGAGTGACTCCACACTTCTCATGGTAGTGCGAATAGCTCACGCTGAGCGATCAGCCCGCCCAGACAATTAAACTAATGAGTGACTCCACACTTCTCATGGTAGTGTGAATAGCTGACGCTGAGCGATCTGCCAGCACCAGCTGTGGCTGATCACACACAGGAGTGCTCCGCAAAACACTCAATTTTTTTTCCAGTATATTTTTCCTTTTGGGCGTACAGAAATGGCAATACGCCCGTTTTTGCTAAAATTGCATTTTCCCCGTATTTTCCTTAAAATATTTGACAATAACAACACGAACTACATTTAAAGCATTTCCCAGAAAAGTGTCCACCACCACTCCGCCCACCAAAATACGGCGAAAACGTCTCCCTTGACAGGTATGCACCTCCATTTTCATATTGATCTGGTCAGTTTCTTGACAGCAGCAGCTCTCCTCCACTGTAATAATAATGGCTTCCGAAAAATCAATATTTATGGGGCGCCCTCGACAGACCCCCTTCGGCTTCGCAATTCTGGAGGCGATTAATGTCCAGTTCAATGACATTTTCCACTGGTTCTGCTCTCTGGTCATCGGTGGAACTGTTGTCATCAGACAAAGCATCTGATTCCGTCTCGGACGGCTCGAACCTGTAAGGTTCTATGTCTCTGTCACTGTCTGAACCACTGACAAAAAAAAAAGACAAAAAAAAAAAGACAAAACTAAACTAATTTGTTCACAATCGCTGTCACTTTCCGTCATGATTGTCCAATGTTGATAAGTGTGAATGTGGATAGGCAGGGCAGCCAGGGTACAACTGGTGATGTCAAAAACATGGGCGTGGTCTGGACTGGCTGTCACAAGCCAGCAAGCAAGGTGGGGCCTTCACCTGGTGTATTTTGTGCAATTATGTAAATACAGGTGGGTGATATAGTCTCCGGTATGAATATTTGGTTTAAGCTATGTGTATTTTATCTAAATTCGTTGTCATTTAGAAAAAAAAATTACGTGACATTTGGCCTTTAAAGGCCGCCCTCAGGGCCTCGTTAACGGATACAAATTAGGTAAATAAACTTCCCTGGGTTTTATTGGGGTTGCATGCTGCGCCTAAAGAGGATCTAGACGCCTCCCCAGCAGAGTTAGTTTTTGCACAACCCCTCAGACTCCCAGGTGAGTTTTTACCGGAGAACCCAGAGCCTGGGCATCTTCCAACCCTGAGGCCTTTAGGCAGTAACGGACCAGACACTCTCCCCGGACCGGCACATCACTCTTTTCCACGGGTTTTTGTCCCCCAAGCTTTAAAAAACACCGAGTTTGTTTTTGTTAGGCATGAAGCTTTAAAATCAACCCTCCGTCCACCATACGACGGACCATTCAGAGTGCTGGAACCTGGTGATAAGCATTTTGTGCTTGATTTAGGGGACAGAAAAGAAACAGTCAGCATTGACAGACTTAAACCTGCTTTCTTGTTGAGAGACGAACCTGCACGGGTGGCGAGGGCACCTCGGCGGGGTAGACCCCCCAAGAAAAAAGACTCAACCCCCCTGCAGGGAACAAATAACCACTCTCCTCCCCAAGCTGCAGATTCCTTACAGGAGGGTCCCACCAGGACGCCAAAGCGGACCTACAGCAGATTCGGGAGAAGATTAAAACCCAGACGGCACAGGGACTGATGCAAATTAACCAAGAGTTGTTAACTGTGTTATCAGATTGTGCCATGACAGTTTTAAGGCTGATTTGTGATATTACTATACTGTTATGGTTACCACTGAATTCTCTACAGGAGCATGACTGCTGGAAAGATTCTTCCTTATTTTCCCTGTCAAGAGGTTTAACAGCATAGTATGTCATAGAAATTATCTTAAACTGTAGAATTACTTTGATTGTCCTTTTTTTAGTCGTTTGGGGGGGGGCTGTGGTTTATATTAATCATATATTCCATACCTACATATGTACAGACATATTAGAATGTTTAGTGATTACATATGTGCAATGACCTCACGCCTCAGAACAGGACAAGAGGTCTCGACCGCCAGCGAAGATCAAAGAGCATACGGAGTCGCAGCGGTGGAGACCAGATCAATCTCCCTGACTACCCAGGGTCAGGTGGAGGAGACAGAGGACAATGGAGGAGCTCGATCTCCCTGACCACCCAGGGTCAGGTGGAGGAGACGGAAGACAAAGGAGGGGGGATTAAATTAATGCGGGATGTCAGCTTTGATATGCAATGTCTTTTGTTGTGTGTAGGTATAAATATGAAGGTCTGAATGTGTTCGACCTCTTATTCTGCTTCTGCACTGAGATGAGACTTGTTAGAGGAGCGAAGCTGATATTAAACTTTGGTTTATAAATCACATCGCCTCGTTATTCCAAGCTCTTCTACAACGTAATACAAACGAAATTCACGTGGGATAATCATAAGAGTTTGTAGATGTGGTACACGGGTGTAAATTACTAAGTAAATGTGTTACATCAATCACGATGGACGAAAAACTGAGCTACCAGTACCAAGATGGCAGCGCCCATGGGCGGCATGGATTCCCACAGGAATAATGTACCAAACAGAAAAAACAGCCGCATAATACAAACGAAATTCACTTAGGATAATCATAAGGGTTTGTAGCTGTGTAAGCGGGTGTAAATTACTAAGTAAACATGAAAAAATCGGCAATGATGGACGAAAACGGACCGGTCACGTGGGCGAGCGAGCCCCTCCACCCGACAACAGGTAAAAGAAATATATGTTTTTTTGACATTTTATTGATTTTCTGGTTCATATACTTTGAAGATTAGATAAAAGCATACCCAGTAGACAAACTGGCGTCAAAAAAACCAGACCATTCTTTATGTAAATGTGTCCAAAGTCGACTTTTGACTGAGTTATATAATTTATATAGCTACCATGACATTATACAAATTAGATGTGTAAATTTATTCCTATCTGAAACTTTGGACAATAAGCCATTATTTCTTGTAACTTTCAAGTTATGGCCTTGGAAATCTGAGCTATTTTAATGAGAATTTTTTTACCACTCTTGACCACTAAAGGGGGGCCTTGAGTTGCCTTACGTTTCCCCAGGCGCCACATGGCACCTAGGGCAGTTAAAGAGTTAACAACCTTGTGAAGGCCACACCCCCTGAAGAAAAGCTCATACTGATTGGTGACTTCAACACGAGAGTTGGTACCAATTATACAAACTGGAAAGGTGTGACCTCGCGGTACAGGAAACATGAATTTCAATGGCCTGCTGCTCCTAGGTCTCTGTGCAGAGAATAACCTGACAATTACCAACACCCTGTTTAGACAAGCAGACAAGTGCAAAACAACTTGAATGAACCCTAGGCCAAAACAATGGCACCTGATTGACTACGTTATCTGCTGTAGGTGTGATGTTCGAGACTTTAGGATCACCAGAACCATGCAGGTTGCAGAATGCTGGCCTGACCACCATCTTCTCAGAACAGTACTCAAGCTGCACATCACCCCCACTCGTCAGAAGAAATCCAGATTCGCCAGGCCATCTTTCAATGTCGCCAAACTGAAGCACCCAGGACATCGAGACCACTTTTTGAGCTTTGTCATTCAGGTAGCTTTTTTGAGCTACCTGAATGACAAGCTGGCCTCCCTTGGGCCTCTCACTGAAATCCAACCCAGCAGTGTGACCAGCTCAAAATGGTTGTGAAGAAGACAGCCCAGTCAACACTTGGCCCAAAAAAGAGAGTACACCAGGATTGGGTTGACAAGAATGGTGAAGCTATCACTCAGCTCCTGGACGAGAAGAGCAAAAGCATTCATAGCCTGGCAAAATGAAATTTCCTCCACCTCTAAACACGACAGCCTCAAGCACCTCCAGAACAGTGCTCAAAACGCCCTTCGCAGAATGCAGGACAAGTGGTGGAACCAAAAGGCAGAGGAGGTCCACTTGTATGCCGACACCAAGAACTCTAAGATGTTCTTTAGTGCTATCAAGGCAAAATATGGACCATCAAGACCCACTAATACCCCTCTCCTGTCAACAAACGGCACGCTGCTGAAGGAGAAGAGTACTATAAACGAGAGATGAAGGGAGCACTTCAGCACTCTCCTCAACAGACCCTCCTCTGTCAGCAATGAAGCCTTGGAACACATACCTCAGAGGCCCATAAAAGAAAGCCTTGACCTCCTCCCTAGGCTGGAAGAGGTCCAGAAAGCCATTAACTCTTTGAGTGTGTCTGTCACCGAATTGCGACATAACCCCTAGTGGTCAAGAATGGTAAATAGTATTTGTCAATAAAATAGTTCAGATTTCCAAGGCTATAACTTGAAAGTGGTAAGCGATAATGGCTTACTGTCAATTAGAAAGATGCAAAATATGAGCCAAAGTTTCAGATAGGAATAAATTTACGCATCTAATTTGCATAATGTCGTGGCACCTCTTTAAATTCCATAACTGAGTCAAAACTGGACTTCAGACGTATTTACACAAAGAATGGTTCAGTCTTTTGATACCGTTTTTTGTACAGAGGTACCTCATCATCTTATCTTCAAAGTATATGAACAAGAAATCAGTACAACATTTAAAAAAAACACAGAAATTCCTCACTTACCAGTGGCTAAGGTGACTCGCTCGCTGCCGTGGTCGCTGTGTTTTCACCCATCGTGGTCATTATTTTGCGTTCTGTCGGTCATTTACGTTCTCTACCATATCTACAAAGTCTTATGATTATCCCACATAAATTTCGCTTGTATCCCACAGCTATTTTCCGTGTACAAAGCCGGCTAAGTGACGGTGCACGATGACGGACGGCAGCCATATTAGCTTTCTGGTCTAAAATGCTAAAAACAGGAAAAGGAAATGAGTTCTTCTTCTTTGGTGTATTACGTGTCATCCATTGAGTCCTCCAACAGATGTCTGCCACCTTCTTAAACTGGCAGATCAGTACAAATCAGTACAAATCCTCAATGGAGCTAATCATGTCAGAATGAGATAACAGGCGCAGTGCTGCGCTCTGCCACTAGGGGTGCGCAAAATCTCACACTCAAAAGGTTAACTAGACCAGTTCTGGAAAAGTTCCTGGAAAGAACAGGATCTCAGTTTAACTCTTCAAGAATGCAGGACCAATAGCCTTGAGCACTTTCCATGGGTTGCTCTGTAGCATTTGGGAGGAAGAAAATGTACCCCAGGAGTTCAGGGATGCCATCATTGTCTCCCTGTACAAAAACAAGGGGAGAAAATCAGACTGTGGCAATTACCGAGGCATATCCTTCTTGTCTATTTCTGGCAAGATTCTAGCGCGAGTCATTCTTAATCGCCTAATCGCCTAATCTCCAGTGTCTCTGAGGAGAACCTGCCAGAAGCACAGTTTGGCTTCCGCCCAGGCAGAAGTACGATTGAAATGATATTTGCTGTCCGTCAAGTGCAGGAGAAATGCAGAGAACGGAATCTCGATCTGTATGCTGTCTTCATAGATCTGACTAAGGCATTTGATACTGTCAACAGAGAGGCCTTATGGATTATTCTCCAGAAACTTGGCTGCCCTTTAAAGTTTGTGACCCTCATTTGTCCCTTCCATGATAACATAAAGGGTATGGTTCTCTCCGGAAGAGAAGCGTCTGACCCATTTGAGATTGGAAACGGTGTGAAACAAGAGTGTGTTTTAGTCCCAGTTTCTTCCTTTTTCTTCACTTGTGTTCTCAGTCAAGCTGTCAGAGACATTGAGGATGGTGTGCACCTCAAGTATAGACTGGATGGGTCTCTCTTTGACCTCCAACAGCTTAGTGCAAAAACTAAGACTACTAAAAGGATTATCCTAGAGGTTCTCTTTGCTGACAACTGTGCTTTCATGGCACACACAGAATCTGCTCTCCAACTCATTGTCAACAAGTTTGCTAAAGCATCCCGTCTATTGGGTCTTTCCATCAGTTTAGGGAAGACAGAAGTGCTGTTTCAACATAGTCCTCTTTTAGCAGGCCAGCGTCCATCCATTTCAATCGAGGGAACAAATGGTAAATGGTAAATGGCATTCACTTATATAGCGCTTTTATTCTCATCTCTTGATGACCAAAGTGCTTTACAGATCCTGCTATCCACCCATTCACACACACATTCACACACTGATGGCGTGTGAATGTGTGTGTGAAGATGGTAGAGGAATTTAAGTACCTTGGCAGGATTATATCCAGTGATGCTTCCCTTGACAAAGATATGAACACAAGGATCTGTAAAGCAAGCCAAGCCTTGGTCAGACTACGAGCCCGTGTGCCGAACCAACATAACATCCAGCAGTCGGCCAAGCTCAAGGTGTACAAGACAGTCGTTCTCAGCAGTTTCCTACATGGGTGTGTGAGCTGGACTTTGTATAGAAGGCACATTAAGCTGCTGGAGCATTTTCACATGCGGAATTTGCGCTCAATCTTTTACATCAGATAGCAGAACAGGATCACAACCCTTGAGGTCCTGGACCGTGCGGAGACCACCAGCATTGAAGCCATGATCCTAAAAGCACAGCTCAGATGGGCAGGTCACGTCATCAGGATGAAAGAAAGCAGAATTCCAAAACAACTCCTATACAGCGAGCTCAGCAAAGGCAGGAGAAAGCAGGGCAGACCCCAAAAACCGTCTAAAGACTGTATCAAGACCAACATTGCCCATGCTGGAATAGCTTCTAAACAGATGGAGGAGTGTGCAGCAGACAGATCCAGATGGCGTACTCGGACTCACAAGGCACAAATGAGCTTTGAAGAGAGTAGACGTAACAGCATCAATGAGGCCTGTGCAAGAAAGAAGGCCCTACCAGAGGCATCCAATCCACCAGGCCAGTTTCCCTGCACCCATTGTGGATGTCTCTGACTTCCACAATGGGTGGAACTCGACTTGGACTCCACAGTCACATGGGAGTCCATCCCAGCACACAGACATCATCATCAAAACCGATGGACTACCATTTATAAGATAAAGAGTTTGAGTCCCAAAACTGACGCCTGGCGTACACCAGAAGTGATGTCTATGAATGTTGATTTGAAATTTGATTTGAAATTATCCAGTGTTTTAATGAAATTTTTTTCAAGTATTTTGGAGAATTGTGAGAGTAAAGAGACCAACCTGTAATTTGTAAAATGATGACTGACTCCCGTTTTGTATAGTGGTATTACTTTTGCTATTTTCATTTTGTTTGGAAATTTACCAGTTTAAAATGATAGGTTACAGATGTGGGTAAGTGGTTTAACAATTCCTTCAATTACTTTTTTCACAATTGTCATGTCAATTTCATTCCAGTCAGTTGATCTTTTGTTCTTAAATTTACTCACAGTCTCGATAATTTCTTTTTCAGTAACTGCACCCAAAAAGATTGTGTTTTTCTGTCTTCTATTTCATTTCCAGACCCACCATCGTTTGTTTCTGGTGTCACTGTTGTTTTTGCTAATTGTGGACCAACATTTACAAAAAATTTATTAAAACCCCTAACCACATCCTCCACATTATTTATCAAATTATCATTTTCAATAAAATATTCTGAATAATTTGCATTCTTTGATCGGTTACTAATAGTCCCATTTAGCACTTGCCATATTCCTCTTAAGTTATTTTCATTATCCTCTAATATTCCATTGTAGTATTCTTTCTTACAAGTCCTCATTATATTAGTTAGCTTGTTTTTATATCTTTTATATTTTATCTCGGCCTCTATTGTTTTCTTGTAAGACTTTTGGTTTACCTGGCTTCTGAACAAAATACCAGAGCAACAAGGACTTCCTCTGGGTGGCATCGTTGCATCCCCCTACGTAAACAATCAGCCTTCTCATACAAAGCTATAACGGAATGGAACAAGGTCCCCACTGCTTTGAAGACCAGAACAAATTACAGAGACTTTACCAAAGAGACTAAAAAATGGATTTTAAATAATCAAGCCTGCCAGCATTGACTCTCCCCCTTAAACGTGATTATGAAATTGTACTCTTAAATTGTTTTATGTGTGCCGACTCTCTTATCATTTTACCTTTAAACTTACTCCCTGCATTTTTCAGTGTCAACAGTTTCTGAAACCTGACCTGAATTGCTTTCTATATGTATTGTTTTTCTTTTAATATCCTCCTGAATGCCTCAGGGACTACAGATGGAAATTAGTGAGAGTGCTATAATCTGGCACAGAGTATCTTTACCCTGTGTTTAATGTTTTGGGTTTTTTTTTTTTTTTTTCTGTACATGGTCCCTGACAAATAAACCAATAAACTAAACTAAAACTAAACAAAAAAAATCAGGTATTTGTTTTCTCATGAATTTGCGACTTTTTTCCTGTAATTCTGCAACTTTTTTCTTGTAATTTTGCAATTTTTTCATACATTTAAGTTTTTTCTCATAAATTTGCTGTGTTCTTATTGTAAAGGTGCACCTTTTTTTCCCATAATTTAAATTTGTTTCCTCATAAATTTGCATCAGTTTTCTTGTAAATTTTCAATTTTTTTCTCATACATTTGCAGCTTTTTTCTTTTAATCCTGCAACTTAAATCATAAATTTTCATTTTTTTTCTAATAAATTTGTTACTTTTTTCAAAAATTTAAAAGTTAAAAATTCATGAGAAAAGTTGAAAATCTACAAGAAAAAGGCTGAAAATTTACAGGTAAAAAATAGAAATTTACAAGAAAAAAATTACAGTTATGAGAAAAAAGTGGCAAGGAACTTAAGAAAAACATTAAAAATACAAAAGAAAAAAGTTGAAAATTTATAAGAAAGCTGAAAATTTGAGAAAAAAGGGTCACACGTTTTTGAGGAAAAGTTTAAAATTTATGAGAAAAAAGTTGCAAATTTATTAATAAAAGGGGGAAATTAATTAGAAAACTGTTGAAAATTGAAACTGAAATTGAAATTCATGTGAAAAGTCACAAATTTTTGAGGAAAAAGCTGCAATTCTATGAGAAAAGGTGCTGCAAATTTACAGGTAAAAACTGCAAATTTACAAGAAAAAATAGTAAATTTTTAAAGAAAAAAAATGAACATTTGCAGGAAAACACTGCAAATTTATGAGAAAGAAGTGATCAATTTTTGAGTAAAAAGTTGCAAATCCATGAAAAAAGTTACAAATTTACAGGTAAAAATGCAAATTTACAAGAAAAAATAGTAAATTTTTAAAGAAAAAAAAATGAACATTTACAGGAAAAAAAACCTGCAAATTTATGAGAAAAAAGTGATAATTTTTTGAGTAAAAACCTGCAAATTAATGAGAAAAAAGGTTTAAAATTTACAGGAAAAAAACTGCACATTTTTGAGAAAAAGTTTCAAATTTACAAGTAAAAATTGCAAATTTACAAGAGAAAAGTCACAAATTATAAGAAAATGCTGTGGATTTATAAGAAGAAAACAGCAAATTAAAGGTCTAAAATTTACCTGAAGAAAAATTGCAATTTTAGGAGAAAAAAAAACACAAAATTTTGAGAAAAATGTTGCAATTTTATTTATTTATTCATTTATTCATTCATTCTGCACTGGCTGTAGTGGCTTCCTGTAGCTTGGACAAAATAGAGGTAACTCTCCAGTAGCCCACATGCAAAACCCCAAATCTGGCCCAGACATCTCAATACATCCATCCATCCATCCATCTTCTTCCCCTATAAGTACCTGGGTATTCATCTGAACAATAAACTAGACTGGTCACACAATACTGATGCACTCTACAAGAAGGGACAGCGCAGGCTGTTCCTGCTGAGGAGACTCAGGTCTTTTGGTGTACAAGGGGCGCTGCTGAAGTCATTCTATGACACGGTGGTGGCATCAGCCATCACTTTTGGAGTGGTCTGCTGGGGCAGTGGCATTACTGCAGCCGATAGGAAGAGACTGAACAAACTGATTAAGAAAGCTAGCTCTGTCCTGGGGCAGCGCCTTGATCCGATGGAGGAGATAGGAGAGAGAAGGACGGTGGCTAAACTGTCATCTCTGCTGGAGTCCGAGTTCCACCCTATGCAGGACATACTGAATGCACTGAGGAGCTCATTTAGCAGCAGACTACATCATCCCAGGTGCACAACCGAGAGGTTTCGTAGGTCCTTCCTACCAACGGCTGTCAGACTGTACAACCTAAGCAGGGCTGCTCGCAGAGATAGCAAAAAGACGTAACAAACTAATAGTTTTTTTGAATGCAAAAGATGCAATAGACTTACACAATGGTCCCCTCCGGCATACAACTAGGAACTTACCGGTCGCTATGGAGGGTGAGAATATGTATGGGCACATAATCATACCATGTAGGATAACTAAGTAGACGGTTATGCTGTTTCATTCCATCTAGCAACAATGCTCTGCACTGTGTGTGTTTATATATTTACATATTTATTCCATCTAGCTACAATGCTCAGCACTGGGTGTGTTTATATATTTATATATCTACATATTATTCCATCTAGCTACATTGCTCCGCACTGTGTGTGTTTATATACTTGCATATTTATTCCACCTAGCTGCAATGCTCCGTACTGTGGGTGTTTATATATTTACATATTTATTCCATCTAGCTACAATGCTCTGCACTGTGTTCATATATTCATATATTTATTCCATCCAGCTACAATGCTCTGCACTGTGTGTCTGTGTGTGTGTGTGTATATATATATATTTTATAGTAATACGTACATATGTATATTAGCTGCTCTTGCTTGCTTGTTTTTTTTTTCTTGCCTTCTGATTGTTGCTCTGAGTGTTGCTATCCCTGTGCTGTTGCAATCCTGGAATTTCCCCGTTGTGGGACTAATAAAGGCTTATCTTATCTTATCTTATCTTATCTTAATCCTTTTCGGGTCGCGGGGGGGGGGCTGGAGCAAAGGTGGGCTATTCGCAGACAGGGGCGGGGCCACAAGGCCACCACTACAATCTCATTGGCCACCCTAAGTGCCACCCTAGATGATCTGGAATGTGATAGGCCATTGAGCCTGTCAGTATTAATTGTCTGTGAGCAGTTTGTAACTGAGTTTCCTTTTTAACCAAAAGTAAAACATTACAGCACTTTAATAAGGGCTATATTATTTATGAAAACACTAGTAGACATCTGCAGTCATTCCTCTGACTGTTTTGGTTGTGGCAAACTTGACATAGACCTAAGCTTCTCTGGGGAGGAGCCTCTACTGCAGAAGGGAACAGTCAGCCAGCAGCCAAAGTTAAGAGAAGCTTATTAGGCAAACTTTCTCTTGTAAAAACAGTGGCATTGGTGAGTAAAGGATTGCTTTGTGTGTGTGTACTGTATAACCTTTAATGGAAGCTAAGATCCGCTGTGACTATTAAAGTTTGATCACAAGTCGTGAGAAATACAGCTAATGCTAGCGGTATAACATGCTAACACGGAAGCCAAACCGAGAAATAAAAACGTAGCATCTTGTTTAACACATAATAACTGAGTGCAAGGGGAGAGTCAGGCAGCCATCTGGGAGCCAGGAGAGAGCTGAGGAACTGAATCTGTTTTTTAATAGGTTCAACTCACAGTCTGTCACCCGAGCAACACAACCAGACCCCCACGCACCCCTCCCCACCCACCCTCCTGTGCAGAATCTCTCTCCATCTTCCCCCTCCTCCTCCTCAGGGGGCACCAGACCCTCCCTCACTTCACGGTGACTACAGATCAGGTAGAGAAACAGCTGGAGAGACTCCGTCAGCGGAAGGCTTCGGGCCCTGATGGCATCTCCACAAGGACCCTGAGGACCTGTGCCAACCAACTAGCTCCGGTACTGAAACACCTGTACAACCTGAGCCTGAGTCTGGAGAGAGTACCGGTGCTGTGGAAGACATCCTGCCTGGTTCCTGTCCCCAAGAAGTCATCTCCATCGGATCTGAATGACTACCGACCAGTTGCCCTCACATCTCATGTGATGAAGGTCCTGGAGAGACTGGTCTTAGCCCACCTGAGGCCGCAGGTGAAGACGTGGCTGGACCCTCTGCAGTTTGCATATCAGCCCCATTTAGGAGTTGAAGATGCTGTCATCTACCTGCTGCAATGAACCCATCTGCACCTGGATGGTGGAGGAGATACTGTAAGAATCACTTTTTTTGATTTCTCCAGTGCCTTTAACACCATCCAGCCACTGCTGCTGGGTGAGAAGCTGCGGGTGATGGGGGTTGACAGCTCTGTGATCTCCTGAATTACTGACTATCTGACAGGCAGACCACAGTTTGTCCGGCTGGGCAGTGTCTTGTCTGGAGTGGTGGCTAGTGATACGGGAGCTCCACAGGGGACTGTGCTCTCTCCTTTTCTTTTTACCTTATACACCACTGACTTTCAGTACAACACTGAGTCATGCCACCTGCAAAAATTCTCTGATGACTCAGCTGTTGTGGGATGTATAAGAGGAGGAGAGGAGGGGGAGTACAGGGCACTGGTAGACAGATTTGTGGAGTGGACGGAGCAGAATCACCTGAGGTTGAATGTCAGCAAGACCAGAGAGATGGTGATTGACTTCAGGAAGAGGAAGGCTCCTTCTCAGCCACTGCAGATTAGGGGGGAGGATGTGGGACTTGTTGAGGACTACAAATATCTGGGTGTCAGGATCAGCAGCAGGTTGGACTGGAGATCCAACACCGATGCTGCGCACAAGAAGGGGATGAGCAGACTCTACTTCCTGAGAAAGCTGAGATCCTTCAACGTGTGCAGCAGAATGCTGGAGCTTTTCTACCAGACTGTTGCCGCCAGCGCCACCTTCTTTGCTGCTGTCTGTTGGGGTAGCAGTATCAGGGCCAGCGATACCAACAGACTTTTTTTTTTTTTTTTTTTTTTTTTTTTTTTTTGTTACTTATTTGTACCCGTAGGTAGACTTGGTTTGCAGTCTGGTGACAAGCCACCGGCTGCTGGTCGCTGCGTGCGCGAGCGCCCTAAACCTACATGTTTTTGGTGTGCGGGAGGAAACCGGAGAAATCCCGGAGTAAACCGGCGCAACACGGGGAGAACATGCAAACTCCACACAGCTCACTGTTGGTCGGGGGCTGGGATCGAACCCACGATCTCATGATCCCCGCGATCCCCCGGCCGAGGGTAAAACTGTGCTGCCACAGTGCTAAACCACTGCGCCACCGTGCAGCCCAGACTTGACAAGATTGTCAAGAGGGCTGGCTCTGTAATTGGTCTCAGACCAGAGACCTTTGAGACAGTGATGGGGAGGAGAACACTAAGTAAACTGCGATCCATCATGGACAATCCTGATCACCCCCTCCACCACACACTAGATAGACAGCGAAGCACTTTCTCCAGTAGACTACTACAGCTTCGTTGTCGAACGGCCAGGTACAGGAAATCTTTCCTGCCACATGCAATTTCACTGTACAATAACTCACTATGATGTTGTATTCTGGCATAGCTATGCTGCCACACTGCACCTTACAGACTAACTGGTACCTCACATTTCACTCTGCTCCTGATAGTCCTTCTTTGTGCAATGGGTATAATTCATGTGTTTACACGGGTCATCATATATTAAGCTATGATGTATATAGGTTTTATAGTCGTGTTACTTTTTACTTTCCATGGGTAATCCCTTTGTCTGTCATGTGTGTGTTTCTGGTGTTTGGTTGTCAACTGTCATGCTGCTGTTACACTGTAATTTCCCGGTTTGGGATCAATAAAGTACATCTATCTATCTATCTATCTATCTATCTATCTATTGTTTGACCAAAAGTTAAAATATTGGCTGTAGTAAACCCAGTATGTGTCGTGACGCCAAGCACAATGTATGCACTGTGCTCATGCTGTCAGTTTATTTCTGTTTAATTCCTGTATTTCCTCATTCCAGTGTTATTATTTACCTTATGTTGTTGGATGTATTTTGTATTTTGAGAATGTTATGGTTCTCTTTATAAGTTCCTGTTGTGCTTTTACTTTGACAGTGTCATTGTTGACTTCTGTTGTTAGTCCAAGTTTGCAGTTTGGCACAGCTGTCTTTATTTTGGGATTATTATTTCTCGCACCTGTTCCCATTTGTGGTCAATTTCCTTTGCCTTATTTAAGGGGCTGTGGCACGATTGCCCGGCGCAGCACCCTACTCAACGTTTAGACTTAAGTTCCTCTTTATTTTTCCTCTTTGTATTCTGTGTCCTAGCATGTACTCCACGCCTTTTCCTCCAGGTTTAGCCGGCAATTCCTCTCGCTTTAGCAGTAGCTATTTTGGGCTTCTCGTGTTTTCTCCTGTTTTGCCATTTTTGTAAATTTCGTGTTTGTCCTCAATAAATCTACAAACTCACAGCCGGCTCGTGGTGCCTTTATCTTTCCCTGAAAGGGAGTTTATGACAGAATGGGCCAGTAGCAGCAGTTCTAGATTTTATTCTTGCATATGTAACTTTTCCCTATGCATAATCTGAGATCCCAACAAAGCAGTAAAATATACATCTGTGGGTGTCTGTGTTATATTGTAACGTTGGGGCTGTGAGGAAGGGGCGGGAATTCTCCCGGCATTCTTTGCACCGCAGAGGATTCAAATACTGTTATTATCCGTGTGTTCTAAGTGTTATTGCTGTGCAATTATAATTGTGTTATAAGACCAGTTGCGATAGCGTTGTTTTCCCTGTATGTGATAGAGCATGTGTCTGTGTCACCATGAGTGAGATGAGGGTCTGTGTGAATGACCTCCCCTCCATTCTGTGTAGTGAGTGAGTGAAGAATAAAGCCTGTTGCACCACAAGCCTCTCTCATCATTTGTGTGAACCCCATGAAACGTCACACTGGTGTCAGGAGTGGGATATTTCAGAGATGGAAGCAAGGATCAAGGCAGAGATTTGACGACTCGAACGGCTCATCACCCAGATAGAGACGGAGATGGACAACAGAGCAGACATGCCAGCCCCCAGAGCTGCTCACCGTAACGAATGGAGCAGCGGACCAGACGGAGCCAGCGTACCCGGCCTTCTGCCTTTTTCAAGGCAGAGCGGGCCCAACAGAGGAAACGTTCCCCACTTTCTGCCTTTTTCAAGGCAGGGCGGGCAGGCGATTCTACTGCGACTGAGGGCAGCGATCAACAGGGAGGTGACCTTCCAACCGACCCGCCAACCGGCGAAACTTCCCCACTTTGGTGGCGAAACCCTGCTGGATAATTACTTGGTCCAGTTCGAACTGGCCGCTGCACTGCATGGCTGGACACCGGAAGAGACAGCTGTACAGGTGGCACTGGCTCTGGAGAGCAGAGCTCTCTGCAAGCTGTCTGATCTCCAGCCTGAGGAGCGGCACAGCTGGCCAGCGCTACAAGGAGTGCTGCAGAGGCGGTTCGGGAGAGAGACCAATGCCAATCACACCCGGGAACAGCTGGCCAGCCGCTGGCGGGACAACCGGGAGAGCCTGGGAGCCTATGCAGCGGACGTGCGGCTGCTGACACAGTGAGGCTACCCAGATTTTGAGCCGGAGGCAGTGGAGAAGCTCGCCCTACAGAACTTCATCCGTGGGCTCCACCCAGCCCGGCTCCAGAAACACATCTGGATTCACGCAGCGAGCAGCTGGGAGATGGCCGTGACAGAAGCAGAGCGGGTGGATGATGGATTATGCAGCTACCGTGTCATCACAGAGGCAGAGAGCTTTTCAGGCCACAGCTGAGAGTGAGGATGAGGAGGAATGGGAATTTTGCCAGACCACAGCTGCGTGGTGAGTGAGAGTACAACGACAGCGGCACGAGGAGGGATGCTTCCACTGCGGGGAACCAGGGCACATTGTGTGCTACTGCTCGGCACCCACCCCATGACAACTAGCCTCCTCACCAGCTGTAGCCCTAGAACGAGGTGGCACAGACCGGGACCTGCCACCTCCCACAGATATTTTCCTCTATGGATGGCTGGGCCGACTTGGACAATCACCAGGGCTGTACCTGCAGTGCAGCCTGGACAGCAGACCAATCCGGGCCCTGATCGACACTGGATACACCATCTCCCTGGTCCGACCCGGGGCACTGCCTGGTACAGATGGACTCAGACTGCAAGGGTGGGAACCCACCAGGCACTGCTTCATCACAGCCACCGGTGAGCATGCCAGACCGGGAGGGCGACGAGTCCTTGGGGTGGGAGTGGCCGGTCAGAACACGAACCACCTATTCTGGCTGGCTGACATCCAGGACATTAGCCAGCTAAGGTTTTCATATGAGACTTTATTCTGATAAATTTGTCAGATGTTGCTCTTCAAATTGAGACCTTTTTCTTATAAATTTATGAATTTTTAAATCATAAATTTGTTTTTCCCCTAAAAAAAATGTGACGGCTTTGTCATAAATGTGCACTTTTAATTAGATTTTTTTAATGATAATTTTGCAACATTTTCCTTTGTACATTTGTGGTGGGTTTTCCTCATTCTTTTGCAGCTCTTTACTTTTTTGTGAAGTTACAGTTTGTTTCCTAAGGTGAATGAATGAATCTTTATTTTCGGATAGATTAAAAGTAAAGATTAAAAAAAGAAACAGAATAATATAACAAAGGGGGAAAGAAAATCCAACAAGGTCAAATTAGACAATAACTCCTCTGATTATACAGTTTAACATAAGTTATCCGAAATGGGTGATGGCTGAAGCCGCAGCTTATATTGCCCACCCATATTCCATCCAAGAATTCAAAAGAAAAACAAAACAAGAGCGATTACAATTCAGAACAAAGCTGAGACAAAATGTGACAAAAAAAACTAAGCAACAACACAACACAGACTAGATATGACAATCCTTATGTGATTTTACATGTCATCTTGTATATATGTTTGGAGTATTTCTTCCTTTAGTTTTTGTTTAAATTGTCCAAGTGTTGTACATGATTTTAATTCAGGTCCAAAATCGTTCCATAATCTGACTCCTTGCACTGAAACACAGTGTTGCTTGGTGGTAGTTCTCACTGAAGGTTTTTGAAATATACATGTTCCTCTGAAATGATATTGTTTCGCCCTTATTTGGAACAACTTTTGGATATTTGCGGGCAGTGATAGATTCTTCACTTTAAACATTATTACTGCAGTTTTAAAGTCAACCAGATCTTTCAACTTGAGAGCTTTTAATTTAAGAAAAAGTGGGTTTGTTGGTTCCCTGTAAGCAACTTTGTTTATTATTCTAATAGCTCTCTTCTGAAGCATAAAGACTGGATATATGTTTGTTTTATATGTATTTCCCCATACTTCAGTACAATATGTCATGTATGGGAGTATTAATGAATGATACAAGGTATATAGTGTGGGTTGATTCAGCAAATATTTCACTCTGTGTAGTATTGCAATTGATTTAGATATTTTACCTTTAATATAATTAATATGTGACTTCCAACACAGTTTATTATCAATTATTACTCCAAGAAATTTAGTTTCGGATACCCTTTCAATCTCTACACCATTTACACTGAGTTTAGATACTAAGTTGTTGTGATGGTTGTTAAAAACTGTAAATTTTGTCTTACTTAAATTGAGCATTAATTTGTTTGAATCAAACCACAGTTTAAGCTTTCCTAATTCCTTTCCGAGTGTATCCAAAAGTTGTTCCAAATTGCTTCCACTGCATAATAAATTAGTGTCATCGGCAAACAATATTAAATCCATTTTTTCCAAAACTTTACATATATCATTTATATACATATTGAATAACAATGGCCCCAAAACTGAACCCTGTGGGACTCCACAAGTAACCTTCAGTAACTGTGAGTTTTTGTTACCAACACATACATACTGTACTAATATCTATTCTTTAAGTAACTACATAACCAGGACAGTGCTACCCCCCTAATACCACAATTTTGTAGTTTCTTTAATAATAAATTATGATCCACTGTATCAAATGCTTTTTTAAGATCCAGGAATGCCCCAACTGAATATTCTTTATTTTCAACGGCAGTTGATATTTTTTCTATAAATTCCATTAGAACAAATGCGGTTGTCCTCTTGTGTCTGAACCCATATTGCTGCTCACACAATAAATTATTCTTTAGTATGAAGCTGTCAGTTCTCTCACAGAATATTTTTTCAAGTATCTTGGAAAATTGCGGCAATAGTGAAATTGGTCTATAGTTTGAGAATTTCCCTCTGTCACCCGTTTTTATCTTCATTGTGTTTATCTGAAAATGATTGCCACTACGTGATAATAAAATGCAAAATATACACATGTACTCTCTAATATAACTCACATTGTATCATATAACAAAGCAGTAGACAACACATCCATCCATCCATCTTCTACCATTTTTCTGGAGTTCTGGGTCACGGAGACAGCAGTTCAAGCAGAGAAGCCCAGACTTCCCTCTCCCCAGCCACCTGCTCCAGCTCTTCAAAGAGGATACCAAGACGTTCCCAGGCCAGCTGGGAGACATAGTCTCTCCAGCGAGTCCTAGGTCTGCCCTGGGGTCTACTCCCAGTGGGACGTGCCTGAAACACCTCAAGTGGGAGGCATCCAGGAGGCATCCTGATTAGATGCCCATACCACCTCAGCTGGTTCCTTTCAATATGGAGGAGCAGCGGTTCTACTCTGAGCCTCTTTCTCTGAGCTCCTCACCCTATCTCTAAGGGTGAGTCCAGCAATCCTATGGAGAAAGCTCATTTCAGCCACTTGTATCCGCAATCTCATTCTTTCGGTCATTACCCAAAGCTCATGACCATAGGTGAGGGTAGGAACGTAGATTGACTGGTAACTCGACAGCTTTGCCTTAGAGCGTAGCTCCCTCTTCACTACAACAGACCAGTACAATGTCTGCATCATTGCAGATGCTGCTCCGATCCATCTGTCAATATCTCGCTCCATTCTCCCCTCATTTGCGAATAAAACCCTGAGATACTTAACTCCTCTACTTGGAGCTTGTCCCCAACCCAGAGAGGCCAATCCACCTTTTTCTGGCTGAGGACCTTGGACTCGGACTTGGAAGTGCTGATTCTCATCCCAGCCGCTTCACACTCAGTAGCAAACCGTCCCAGTAAGAACTGTAGGTCATTGCTGGATGAAGCCAGCAAGACAACATCATCTGCAGACAACAGTGATGAGATCCTGTGGTCACCAAGCATGACACCCTCCATTCCCTGGCTGCGCCTAGAAATCCTGTCCATTAAAATTATGAACAGGATCGGTGATGAAGGGCAGCCCTGGCGGAGTCCAACTCTCACTGGGAATGAGTCCGACTGAGTGTTGACAATATGAATCAAACTCTCACAACGGTTGTATAGAGACCAGATAGCTCATAACAACAAGCCCAAATCCCCATACTCCTGAAGCACCCCCCACAAAAAAACACGAGGGACGCGGTTGAATGCCTTCTCCAAGTCCACAAAACACATGTTAACTGGTTGGGCAAACTTCCACAAACCCTCAAGGATTCTTGAGAGGGTAAAGAGCTGGTCCAGTGTGCCATGACCAGGACGAAAACCACATTGCTCCTCCTGAATCCCAGGTTCAACCAACAGCTGGACTCTCCTCTCCAGTACCTTGGCATAGACCTTCCCAGGGAGGCTGCAACATTGCGTGGAGGTCGGGGGCAGTGCCTTTGGCATGGCAAACCGGGGTGGTGGTTCCTCTCTTCAAGAAAGGGGACCGGAGGGTGTGCTCCAACTTCAGAGGGAAGCAGTAGACAGTAATTAATTAAATACTTGCTAATCCAGAAAAAAAGAACAACAACAATTCATGTTGTAATTCATTAGAATGTCTAAGGTTATTTTTGTCAGTTGTCTGTTATTTTGTCCAGTCCTTTCTGTTATGAACAAGTTATTACTGTATAAAAAACCCTCTCAAAATCAGAAGTAACTCGGTATCACCAAATGTACTTAAAAAGTAAAAGTAATGTTTTTTCTTGATCAGTGAATTCCAGTAAAAGTACATTATTTTATTTACAAAACTGCCTCCAGTCAAGAGATGTTTTTCTTTCTACAGCATGATTAGATGTTTCTGTTTTAGACTACTACTATCTTGTTGATGCAATAATGGAATATTTCATTATGTGACCAGATGCTGAACCTGGTTGTGACCAGTGTGAACAAGAAGTGAAAAAAGAAGTGTCTGCACATTTCACCCCAGACTGTAGCGGGAGTGACACAGAAGAGGCTCCATATTCTTCATATGCCACACAACTCACATGCAGAATATTTAACCTTTATTATTTCATTGAAACTGATAAGGAAAGTCTTGAAAAACTTTAATAATAATTATTCATTGTTATAAAAATATGATACCCAGTTGAAGTTCACAGTGAAGAATTTAGCATCATTGCTATTGTGACTTAATAGATACTGTTGTAAATTGGCAATTGTAGCATTTGTAGCTACACAAGTGATTCTTTTTTCTCCATTCAGACATGTCCCAGTATCCAGCAGACGGGCCAAAGCAGCCACAGCTGAAGGTATGCTGGAATGATCCAAGGTGACAGGAAGAGGACCTTCACCAGATGCACACAGCACCCATGGCTTGAGTACCCAAAGTTGGGACTGTGCATGCAGCTTTGCTTGGTTTTCCCTTCCCAGTGCTTCTGAAACACCCTTTCTATCAGAACAGGACATTCCAACTGGAAAAAGACTGCTTAATAAACATACTGTATGGTTACTGATAAAGTTTGTTGATACTTCGTCTCCAGAGATGTTGATCATTTTTGATTTATGCTATTTCAATGTGCCACTCTTTTCTGAGAATGTGCCCCACCATGCCCCCCTCCAAAAAAAAAAACATTTTGTAGGCCTGCCCCTGTTCGCAGAGATCGAGTAAATGGGAGCAGTCTACCCTTTTACCGTCATTCCATGCAGTACGGATGAAATGTTGGGTTGGGGCCGCCTCATGGTCACCCCGAGTTTGCCATGTGGGACGGGTTCTGTTGAGACTGAAAGAGAAGATCTCCGCAGTGACATCCAAAACTGCCAGAAGGAAATGTTGCCTTGTAATAAACACTTTTCTTTGCTGTTTCATCACCGTAGGTAGCTGATCTGATAATGAGAGTGACACCACCACCCCCTCAGTGTGTGTGTTTTCAGGCCCTAGGTAGGCCCCATAAAAATGCACATTAGACAAGACGGCATCCCCCGTTTGCCTCCCTTTATATCTTCATCTCTTTACTTCTTCCCCTCCACCTCGGCTTTACACCTCCCTTGTGCTCCTCCAATTTATCACTTTGTAAAGTGTGGGTGAGCAGTAAGATATAGGAAGCATATTTGCATTCAGTATTTATGTGTACACATGTGAAAACAGACCCTCATTTTACCCCCTTTTCCACACATCAACACAGTTCCCAGAGGCGTTAATGAAACGTCGTCAAAACACCCCAGGGTTTAATTATTACGGTACCATTCCATACATGGGGAAGGAATTCTCCTCAAAAGATGCTGTTTTTAGGCAGTATTGCATTAAGTGCTAATGAGTCCCAGTTCACCCCCCACTCTGTCGTTTCTATGAGATGTATGTTTTGATGGTGTCACCATGTTTGAGGCAAACAGCATTTAGCTTTGGTTGTCAAACTAAGCAACAAGACAACAATTACTAGCTTAATGTTCAAGTTTAAAAGCCCAAAGTCTTGGGGATGGGGGGATGTGGCATATGACTGGTCACTGGTGTGCAATAAAATTACAAATTTACAAGAAAAAATGCAAATTTATATGAAAAAAAATGCAAACTTTTGAGGAGAAAACGCTGCAAATCCACAAGATAAGAATTGAAAACTTAAGGGGGAAAAGTACATTTAGAAGAAAAAAGTTGCAAAGTTTTTGAGGAAAAAAAATCATTTTATGAGGAAAGAAGTTGATGAGTTATAAGAAAAAAAAATGCAAAACTATGAAGAAAAAAGTTCCAAATCTATGAATAGTTGCAAATTTAGAAGAAAAAAGTTAAAAGATTTCTGAAAAAAAGTTGACAATTTACAGGAAAAAATTACAAATTTTCATGAAAAAATGCAAATCTATGACAAAAAAATCAGTTCATAAGAAAAATATGCAAAATTATGTGAAAAAAGTCACAAATCTATGAAAAGTTGCAAATTTAGAAAAAAGTTAGATTTCTAAGAAAAAGTTGAAATCTTACATAAAAAAATTGCAAATTTCCAAGAAAAAATGCAAACTTATGAGAAAGAAATTGCAAAGTTTTTGAGAAAAAATGACAAATTTATGAGAAAAAAATCAATTTATAAGAAAGAAAATGTAAAATTATGATTTAAAAAAAGTCACAAACCAATGAAAAGCTATAAATCGCAAAAAAAAAAAAAAAGTTGAAAGTTTACAGAAAAAAGGTTGAAAATTTTTGAGGGAAAAAAAACGCTGCAAATTTATAAGAAAAAAATTGCAAAATTGTGAGAAAAAGTCACAAATCTGTGTAAAGTTGCAAATTCATAAGAAAAAAAGCTTTAAAATTTACGAGAATAAAGTTGCAAAGTTTTTGAGACAAAAACCACAAATTTATGAGAAAAAAGCTGCAAATTGTTTGAAAAATTGCAAATTTAGAAGAAAAAAGTTAAAGATTTCTGAGACTAAGTTGAAAATTTACAGGAAAAAATTATAAATTTACAAGACAAAAATGCAAATTCATAAGAAAAAAGTTGCAAAGGTTTTAGAAAAAAATCACAAATGTAGAAGAAAAAAGTTAAAGATTTCTGAGACGAAGTTGAAAATTTACAGGAAAAAAATACAAATTTACAAGAAAAAAATGTAAATTTATGAGAAAAAAGTTGATTTATAGGAAAAACAATTGTAAAATTATGAGACAAAAGTGAAAAGTTTGAAAATCTACGAAAAAAGCTGAACATTTCCAGAAAAAAATAAAGAAAAGTCACAAATTTTTGAGAAATAGTTGCAATTTTTTTTTGCATTTGTGCTTTGAATTATTTTATTCAGTTATGTAACATGAAATGTAAAGTTTTATGACACCTATGAATAGGGATGAGGGGATGGCAGGCTAACAAGTGGACCCCCCCCCCCCCCCCCCCCCCCCCCCCAAAATCAGCTACAGTTCCCAACCCACTAAAATAAAGAGAAAAAAGCACAACAGGGCGTGCAACGCATGCAAAACTGACATCAGTTTCTACGCACATGCTGCCAGTTGCGGCACGTGTGTGACCGCGGCGCTTTGTCCAGCCACACATTGGATCCAAAGCGGCGCATGCGAGCGGAGAGACGACCACTGCATACAAATGATGTCAGAGGCCACAGAACGTGCCAAGCAGTGTTGATTAAAGCTGACATTACAAAGATAAGCTTGATTAATTCCGCCTCTTATTGACAGGCGAACAAATACAGCAGCTTCATTATGAAACGCCGCCAAGAACGAGAACTCCACCAGTCCCTGTTTGATTAATTCTGCTCAGCAAGAGAAAAAAATGGATTCCTAATTTTGGTCTCTGTTTGCTCTGCTGGAGTAGGTTCCTGATAAAGCAGCCTTGGAATGCATTACATTCATCATTTAAACTTAAACTTCGGGCATGATCAGAAAGTGAGAAACTACTTGCCATGTGGTTCCCCGATAAGCTGAAGACTGAACTACTGGAATGTGGCGGCGGCGGCGGCGGCAGCGGCGGCAGCGGCGGCGGCGGTGCTCCTCAGCTATGCCGCTAATGAAATGACCGCCAACAAAATGAGCTGCAGTTCCAGCCCCGCTGTAAGCTAAATGCCTGTGGTATCAAACGGCTTTTAGGTCAAATTAATTGTACTTTACTGACATTGGAGAGCGGTGGAACATTTGATTTTAAAACATTAACATTTAAAAAAAGGGTGAAATTACAGATTAAGAAGCACAGTTGTGGAGCTGGATTTGTGCATTTTATTTATTTATTTAGTTAGTTAGTTTTTGGCAATTAAAAGCAAAAATTGCATGCACAGAAGTTTAAGAGTTTGCCTCATTGCCAGCCAGCATGCCCCAGTGGGCCCCATGCACCGAAGGTTAAACTGGGCTGTCTACAGCCCCATGTGGGTTTGTCCACATGGACTTCACCGGTCTACCTATTTTCAACTGATTTTCTCATAAATTTGTGATTTTCTTGTAAGTTTGTGACTTTTTTTTCCCATAAACTTGATACATTTTTCTTGAAAATTTGAACCTTTCTCACAAACTTGTAACTTTTTTTTTTACTGTAAACTTGCAACTTTCTCATAAATTTTTCTCGCAAATTTGCTAACTTTCTCTTGTAATTTTGGAACTTTCTCATAAATTTGACACTTTTACTGTAATGCTGCAACTTTTTTGCATAAATTTGTTACTTTTGTCCTCGTAAATTTGTTTTTTTCATGTAAATTTGTGACTTTTTCCCATACATTTGTTTCATTTTTCTTGTAAATTTGGAACTTTCTCAAAAAAAATGTTACTATCAACTTGCATTTTTTTCTCATAAATTTGTGACTTTTTTCTTGTAAATTTGTAAGTTTTTTCTTGTAAAGTTTCAATTTATTTACTCATATATTAGCTACCTTTTTGTTAATTTGCAACTTTTTCTAAATTTTTCCTCATAAATTTGTGTCTTTTTTTCTTGTAAATTTGCTGTTTTTTTCTTGTTAGTTTGTAATTCATTTCAAGTAATTTTACTATATTTTTTTTCTTGTAAATTTGCTCATGGATCAGCTCCAAAATCGAATGGGTTCATCCTTAGGCCAAGGCTACATCTGGTGAAAGTTTCATCATAATCCACTCAGTAGTTTTGTTTTGTTTTTTTCCTGCTAACTTGATAACCTTTTTTTTTTTCCTCACTGTCTGACATTAAATCACACTAAACTTTTCCTGTTTTAGGTTACTTAGGATTACCAAAATTATTTCTATTTGCGAAATAATTTTTATGTTTGCTAATTTTTTTATTAGTTTCTTCAAAATCAGGCAACAGTTTCTCAAAAATGTGCGTTTTTTTCTCATAAATTTTGAACGTTTTTCTTAAAAAATTTGTGACATTTCTCTCATAAATTTGTGATTTTTTTTTTCAAAAATTTGCAACTTTTTTCTTGGAAATTTGTGATTTTTTTTTTCAAAAATTTTGAACTTTTTTCTTATAAATATGTGATATTTTTCTTGTAAATTTATATTTTTTCCTGTAAATTTTCAACTTTTTTCTCACAGGTTTGCAACTTCTTCCTCAAAAATTTGTGACATTTTTCTCAAATATACTGTATGTGACTTTTTTCCCATAAATTTTCAACTTTTTCCTCAAAAAACTTTTTCTTTTAAATATTCATCTTATTATAAATCTGCAACTTTTTTCTCAAAAATTAATTTTTTTCCTGAAATTTTTCAACTTTTTTTCCCCTCATACTACTCTGTTTTGATTCCCCGTGCGCTTTTACACAGCGCACAGAGGAAGGAATTAAAACCCACTTGGTGGAGATAGTTGCACATTTTATTAACGTAAGACAGACAAACAAACAGTTCAAAATAACATAACTGTTCAAGATTACTTAGACGTCCTCCAGGATGTTCTACAGTCTAGGGTGAGTACAACCGGGAAAAAGCGTGACAGAGTGACTGCAACGGGGGAATGCACCCAGTTAATATTCACGGTACTGGAGCAGTCCGAGTAAGTTCAAGTTTAGTTCGGTGAACACAAACAACAAATATGGATAATCACGCCTCCCAGTGCGATGTGGTACCAAGGCATAGGCAGGGCATCTAGACATGAGAGGCGGATAACATATACCGAGGGGAACAGCAACAGTGTAGCTCCAAACGCATACAATGATCCGGCAATCTCTCCTAACAAGCAAGGGGCAAAAATAGTGCCAAGCCTAATCAGGAAAGAGATCGCCGGTGTGAGTGATAAGTAGGTGTGTGTATGTGTGTAAGAGTGTGCATGGAAGGAAATGTATGTATGTGTGTGTGCCTGTGCATGCGTGACAGTGATAATGAGATACAGCTGATACCACTGACAGGAGGAGGAGGCGTGGCTGAGCTGTCAGGAAGCTGGACGTACCCCAAGAGGCTCCCTGAGAGCGCCTGATGGAAAATCGACAGCAACAAGTACCCAAAAGGGTGAACAGCCACTGCATCACAGAACTGGGCCTAAACACCAGCCCAGTTCATGACACTACTCACAAAAGGCTAGGGATATTTGGCTTTCGGGTGGAATTTATGGAATGTGTAAAAAGTTCACTCTACAGTGATATTATAACATGAAAGTAGAACATTTAAGTAGAAACATGCAATGATGATTTCCTCATCTCAAACAATTCACTGAAACAAAAGCGAACAACGGTGGTGGGTATACCACAACAAAAAATGTCAGTGTCTCAATAACTTGTCATGTGCCCTTGAGCATCAATTACAGCTTGACAACAATGTCTCATGCTGTTCTCAAGGCGACTTATTGTCTGTTGAGGCATGGCAATCCCCTCTTCTTAAAGGGCGACCCTCAGGTCATTGAGATTGTGGGGTGCAGGGTTACGATCCTCTACATGGCAACTCAGCTGATCCCATAGGTTTTCTATGGGATTCAGGTCTGGAGAAAGTGCAGGCCACTCCATTTGAGGTACCCCAGCCTCCAGCGGCCATTCCCTTAGTGATGCGACCTCGATGACTAGGAGCATTGTCGTCCATGAAGAAGAAATTAGGCCTGTGTTGTTCATGCAGGGCCAAAATGACTGGATTAATGATGTTACTCAGGCAGCATTGGCTTCTCACTGTACCATTCACAAGGTGTAGAGCAGTTCTGTACTGACTAGACATACCTGCCCAGATTGTAACACCACCACCAAAGGTTCGTCTGCTGACAACAGTGGCTGATGCACAGTGCTTTCCTTGATGTCTCCAACATCGTTGGCGGCCATCATTTCTGCTCAACATGAATCAACTTTCATCAGAGAACAGCACTGAGGTCCACTGGTCTCTTGTCCAGCGTAAATGCTCCTTGGTCTATGCAAGATGATGACACCTGTGGTGGTGTGGTCAGGTACCCTTGCAGGCTGTCTAGGACTCAGACCACGCTGATGTAAACAGTTTTGAAAGGTCTGACATAACACTTGGGTGCCTCTCACTTCCCTTAAATGTGCCTGGAGTTGAGTGGCATTCATTATCCGGTTCCAAAGGGCACTGTTCACAATGAAGTGGTCATCAGTGTGGGATGTGGCAAAAGGATATCCACTTCTATGGCTTTCTGTGACTCTTCCTGTCTCTCTGAATCTCTGTTGCAACCTGCTGATGACACTCTGTGACACTCTAAGCTCAGTGGCCACTTCCTCTGAGCACATCCTGTTTGAAGCCTCGCAATGGTGAGGTACTGTTTCGTTGTTTTGGAGAGGTACTGTTGATCAGTTGTTAGGTGTCGTCTTGGTCTCATGATGTCAAAATGTGAACAGCATGATGAAGCGGACTGTTTAAATGCCAATTGTAATTGAACCAGAAAATTTATTGGTCGATTCATGGATCAAACACCTGTTGTGAATTTTGCAGTTAAGCACCTTGTTAGAGAACAGCAAGTTATGCAAAAAGTACTAAAACACTGAACAATTGGACGTGTGCATTCAAAAGGTTAGAGAAGGTCAAATTACGTTCACCTGTAAAGATTATAGTTGTCAGGATGGACCCACATCCTGACAGATTCTCTGTGTTTTGTTTTGATTATTATCATGGCTCTGTTTTGTTGGTATCATTATCCCTGCCTTATTCTTAGTCCTTGATTGTCATCCTTAGTAGTATTATTATCATGGTTACGTGTTATTCCTGTCTTGATCCTCCGTTCTGTTTTCGGCTTTTATTTTGACAGTGTCTTTTGTTTATTTCCATTTTATCCTAGCTTGGTCCTTGTTCTGTTAATTCCTTGATTGTCCGCGGGTGTTTGTTATTGTTTTCAGTGGTTGGTTTGTTAGTTTGTCTGTGGGTTGGTTTGTCTGTTAGCAATATTACTCTAAAAGTTACAAATGAATTTTGATGAAATTTTCAGGAAAGGTGTGTACCAACTAGGCCACCATCGGAGTGGTAGCCTAGTTGGTAGAACATCCGCTCCACACCCAAGAGGCCAGGGTTCAGGTCCCGGCCGGGTCATGCCAAAGACCATATAAAAAAGTGGAACTTCCTGCTGCCCAGCTTGG
Source organism: Pholidichthys leucotaenia (assembly GCA_020510985.1). Classification (NCBI taxonomy): domain Eukaryota; kingdom Metazoa; phylum Chordata; class Actinopteri; order Cichliformes; family Pholidichthyidae; genus Pholidichthys; species Pholidichthys leucotaenia. Next base: position 407,513,759 of record CM035841.1, on the reverse strand, counting down.
TGCTCAGCAATAATGGAACAGAGGAGGGAAATTTGTGGCAGTGCCTTGCATGGCAGCGACCCCTCTGATTCTAGATGTGATTAACATTGTAGATAAGACAAACGTAATTTCGTTCTACCGTACATGATTGGCTGCATGGATTGAATGACAATAAAGTTGGCTTTACCTTTAAAGGCACAGGGGACACATGATTAGATTTTGGTGATGACTCGGATCACGATCTGGATGCAGGAATCTTTTTGAATATTATTTTATATATATATTAATATGGCGCTTTTCATGTACTTCCCCTTTAAGACGTGTCCACTGAGTTATGTGCGTTGCCACGCCATAGGGCCACATGCCTCGGCAACCCTGAAGCCAAACACTACAGAAAAAGTATTAGGGGGCGTGTCTACCAAACTCATTTTTCCTGCTGTGGGCAACTATTTTCTATTCATTGTCTATGTAGTCCAGTGCTTACAGCACTGAGCACCCTTGGCCCTGAAACACTTTGAGCGGTGGCCGCTTTTTGTTGTAGTGCTCAGGGCTGAAAAAAGTTCAACTTTTCAGACTACTGTACAGCTGCACTCGTCAATGTCAGATCTTTCTAAGCAGCCAATCAGAATTAAGGAAGGGCGGGCCATAGAACACCAGTCCAGATGAGAACGGAAGGTGACGGTGGAGGAGGTGGAGGCTGAACTTTGCTGCATCAAACCACCTGGTGCTCTTTGATCTGACGCTAAAAGGATATCATGATCAAAATTTGAAAGCAAATGTTTGGAGGAACATGTCAACGTCTGTCGGCATGCCAGGCGAGCGTTTGTGCCTTTGTCATGGTCATATTTCTTGCAAGTTTGTTGCGGTAGATAATATGGATACTATGTGAATTTGTAATTGATAACTGCAAAAAAATGGCATGATACTGCACTGTTGTATAATATTGCTTAATAATTATGAACCTTGTCAGTAATCTGTAATAGAGAAGAGAGGAAGGAAAAAACCTGAAAACCGACCTGAAAGATTCAATAAACCATGATGTTGATTTAAGGTGGAATTGCCCAGCCCCAATGTATGGTCAATACAATTATGACAGTCTTGTTATTATTATTATTATTATTATTATTACCTCTGCCAAGGAGGTTATGTGATCATCGGCGTTGGTTTGTCTGTTTGTCTGTTTGTTTATTTGTTTGTTTGTTTGTTAGCAAGATAACTCAAAAACTTATGGCCGGATTTTCATGAAATTTTCACAGATTGTCAGAAATGGGGTATCCTACAGATCATTACATTTTGGTGGTGATCCGGATCACCGTCCAGAAGAAAACCGCCATTACGGAAAATGCCATTTTCGTGAATAACTACTGAACCACTAATCCTATCATTGTCAATCCAATTGCTACTCATATGTTTTCATGGTCAAGGAATCTGAAAACGTACACACAAACACTGTATGGGGGGAACTGTGGCGCTTGGCGGAGGTCTGCGCTCTCCGAGTGCTTTTCTAGTTACCTCTGCCAAGGAGGTTATGTGATCATCGGCGTTGGTTTGTCTGTTTGTCTGTTTGTTTATTTGTTTGTTTGTTTGTTAGCAAGATAACTCAAAAACTTGTGGACAGATTTTCATGAAATTTTCACAGATTGTCAGAAATGGGGTATCCTACAGATCATTACATTTTGGTGGTGATCCGGATCACCGTCCAGAAGAAAACCGCCATTACGGAAAATGCCATTTTCGTGAATAACTACTGAACCACTAATCCTATCATTGTCAATCCATTGCTACTCATATGTTTTCATGGTCAAGGAATCTGAAAACGTACACACAAACACTGTATGGGGGGAACTGTGGCACTTGTTGGAGGTCTGCTTATTATTATGTAGTCATATTGTTTTTGCTGTCATTTATCTGTCTGATAATAATAATGATGATAATAACAATAAAAATAATAATAATGGATTGCATTTATATAGCGCCTTTCATTCACATTTTTAGGAAAGGTGTGTAATGGCACACTGAACACATTATTAGATTTCGTTGATGATCTCAAAATGCATACCTCTGCCAAGGCTCTTATTTTCTCACAGAGTGTTAGTAACAATACTCCAAAACTACTGAAGAGACTTTGATGCAATTTTCACCAGAAGTGGCTCTAGGCCTACACGCAAACCCACTACATTTTGGAGGTGATTCATGAGGGATGGAAGGAGCCTTGGTGGAGGTCTGTGCTCTCTGAGTGCTTCTAGTTTTGTTGATTAGTCCTGCGTTATTGAAGGGATGCCTCACGCTGTGTTGAGTTTTAGTTTAAATAAATCATTATGCCAAGCGCTCGCCCTGCATGAGTCCTGCTTTCTGCCCGTCCCGGGCACCCACCGTGACAATAGTGCATTTTCAGTGCATCCTGCAATTTCACCTGAAAGCCGAATATCCCTAACTTTTTGTGAGTAGTGTATATTTGCAACTTTCTCACAAATTTGCTGTTTTTTTTCTTGTAATTTTGCTTTGTTTTCCTGTAAATTTTCAACTTTTATGTCATAGATTTGCAATTTTTTCCTTCAAAACATTATGACTCTCATAAATGTCCAACTTTTGAAAGTATTTACCTATTTTTATTATAACTTTGCCACTTTTGCTCAAAAATTAGGATTTTTTTTCCAGTGTTCTTCCTGCAAATTAGCTTTTTTCCCTTATGGATTTGCAACTTTTTTCTCATAAATCTGCAATTTTTCCTTATAATTTTTTAAACGTATTTTCTCAGAAGTTTGCAACAGTTTTTTTAATCTAAAATTTTCAACTTTTTCCAGAAAATTTTGACTTTTTCCTCATAAATTTGCAACATTTTTTCTGCAAATATTCATTTTTTTTTCTTATAAATTTGCCACTTTTTTCTCAAAAACTTGCAATGTTTTCCCATAAATTTTTCTTTTTTTTCTTCAAAGGTTTGCAACTTCCATCCATCCATCCATCCATCTTCTACCACTTTTCCGGAGGTCCGGGTCACGGAGATAGCAGTTCAAGCAGAGAAGCCCAGACTTCCCTCTCCCCGGCCACCTACTCCAGCACTTCAGAGAGGATGTCAAGGTGTTCCCAGACCAGCTGGGAGACAGTCTCTCCAGCAAGTCCTGGGTCTGCCCTGGGGTCTCCTCCCAGTGGGACATGCTCAAAACACCTCCCACATGTTTCACCTCCCACGTGCTTCCTGGATGCCTCCCACTTGAGGTGCTTCGGTTGGCAACTTTATTCTCATAAAATTTGCAATTTTTTTTCTTGTAAATTTGCTTTTTTCTGTAAATTTTCAACTTTTTCTCTCACAGATTTGCAATTTTTTCCTCAAAAATTTGTGGTGTTTTCTCATAAATTGGCAACTTTTTTCTGTAAATATTTTTTTCTCAAAAATTTGCAACTTTGTTTCACTCTTGTAAGTTTGCAATGCTCATCTGGACAGTGGTTAAATTTTTATTCTACGTAATTTAATTGTAATTTGTAACATTTTTCATTTTTAGATTCTTTCATCATATCTTTGTACCTTTATTCTTGCAAATTTGTATGTAATTTACATTTATTTGTTTATATATTAAATTTTTGAATACCCCCATCCCCCTTGTTAAAAAATAACAAATCACTTACAGTATATAATGCACTAAACTAAACGGGAAACCCAAAAGAGCATAAGTCAATTTCAGTAGGTATGATCAGTTGTTATAAACCAGAATTTCCCTTCAACAACTAAGTACCAAATTTATAAAAAGCCTGGAGGTGCCACTGGCAGTTTGGGCCCTCGGGTAAACATGCAATAAAATGGCTCCCAAGAGATTCTTCTTTCTTTTGTTCTGAGAAGAAATCAAATTCACTACCTGAATGCACCGTAACAGGAAGTGAACTCCTGTCCAGCAGATTTTTAATAAACCAACGCTGTAGCACAACCCTACGGGAACACACCCGCCCTCACCATCAGCCGAGCATTTCAGAGTATGAGGACATGGTGAGAGCCTCCATGTTTGTTACCGTCAACTCCAGAATTATAAATAAGGCATCCACAAATTGCAGGCCCGGAGGTGCGCCCCCCCTCCACCCTCCCAAGGGCCCAAGCCTGTGGCCGGATGCACAGAGTGAACCTTAACCCGCTGTGCCACTGCACTTTTCCGCGGCTGAAAGTGGGATTTTTTTTCCTTAATAAAGCAGCCTTATAGCACCACAGGTACCAGAGGCCCTCAGGTAAACAGCTAATGAAATCCCTCTCTCCCTCTCCGACTAAATCATCCAAATAGCAACTGGCACCTGAGGCACAGAGGCAGACGGATGGCAAAGAACCAGGAGGGGAGCAACTGGGTGATGTGGAACGAAAGGAGAAAAATGGAGGGATGAGAGTGATGGAGAGCAACTGCGGGCTAGAAAAAAGAAGTGTGAGAAATGAACTATAACTTGGACAAACTTCAGGTGTGTGTCCCGTTACGACACATCATCGAGAGTGATGGACACAGTCACATTTTATTGTAAACTTTAAAGATCTTGGTTGCTGTAAATCACTACATTAAAAGGCTGGCCCTGGAGGAAGCCGAGAGCATCTGACAGGTGAGTCTTTAAGATGAGATTGATGTCCTTCCACTTGATGTTGTACTTACAGTGTGGGCCAAATAGGCAGGATTTTTTTTAAAGGAAAATGTCACTTAAAGCAGTCTGTGTACGTACGGGAAACATTGTTTTATGATCCCTGTGGCTAATAAGTGAAACCATTTGAAGCCATCATGCCATTGTTGCACATGTTGACACGGTTCCCATATGTCCTGATGAAATGTCTGGGGCATGGGTGGGTAGTTCATTTCACTTTTGGGGGGGACAATAAACAGAACATTTTCTCCAGAGTAAATATTGAGAGGGACACTATTAGTATCATTGCAGTCAGGATCATTCCTAGGTTTTGGGGGGCAATATGGAAGACTTTGTAATGGGGAAGAATTCAAACCACATTCAAATCACAGCTATGTTGGGCAGGGCATGTTTCCAGGATGGCAGATCATCATGTACCAAGATAATCTTGTATGCTGAACTTTCCTCCAGTCACCAAAATATAGGTGCACCAAAGAAACACTACAAGGACTCCCTAAAGAAGTCCCTCAGCGTCTGTCAAATTGGCCATCGATATTGGTCCACACTTGCCGCAGATTGTAACGTTTGGCGGCATACTGTCAGCAGTGATGTTTCCTATTTTAAGAACATCCAGAGGACCAACATCGAGGAAAAGCGTCAGATCAAAGCGCCGAGCAGATCTTTCCCTGCAGACACTGCAACCAGACCTGCCGAACTCACATCGTTCTTGTTGGTCACGAGCTCGCGTGCCTGCAGACAATGTGGACAACTACCTTCATAATCTTTGTTTGTGAAGCCAAGCCATGAAATATATATTAGGGGTGTTGGAAAAAATCAATTCACATAGGAATCTACAGTAGATTCTCATTTTACATGATCCAAAATTGATTCTCAAAACTTAAGAATCGATTTTTATTATTAATATTAGTATTACTGTATTTTTTTGCTGTAGTACCGGGGTCCCGTCACTTGACATGTATTGCCGCTTCGTGATACGCAATTACACACGGACGCTGGTGACGCAGGAGAACCACGCAGAGTAGCTTACTAGCTAGCTGCCGGATGAAACAGTCGGAATAAAGAAAAAATGGAGCAGCAAGAAATTCAGCCAGTCCCATCTTCAATGAAGGCAAGTGTGTGGGCGCATTTTTGTTTCTATAACATTGCAGGAAAGAAAACGCTAGACATGGCACATGCAATACGTAAAGTTTGCAAAACGAGTCAAGTACTTTGCTAACACCACAAACGCCGGGGCTCACGTTAACTGACATCACCCAGAGTTGAAAGAAGTGGAAAAAGTTGTAAGTCCTCCTGCTGAACAACGCACACTGCACCACTTTAGTAAACTCCCAGCAAATTCTGAACAAGCAAAAAAAATAATTTATGAAATCTTGTAACAGCATTTTATTTTGTTCTATAACTTTAATTTGTTTTTTAAGTCTTTGATGAATTTAGATACTTAAATTTATATTTGTGCAGGTTTAAAATTAATGTTACTTATCTTATGCATCAACTGCATTCAGTTCTAATTGAATTTGTTCATTGCATTAAGTTAGTGTATAGGTAACTGTACAGTGACTGCATACAGTCAGGTCATCATCAGCCATCATCATAGCAGTCTGTCGTGGGCGACAATGACTGTTTCATTTAGGTCTGATCAGATTCCTCCACGCAGCTCTGTCCTTAGCCTTCCGCTGCCAAGAACACCTGTCCATATCCAACTTCAAGTTTATTTTTACAGTGTCTTTAAATCTGAGCCTTGGTCTACCCTGACTGCGTTTGCCCTTGCATAACTGTGAGTAACGTAACTGCCGAGGGAGATGCTGGTGGTCCATCCTCTCAACATGTTTGAGCCATCTCAGGTTCATCTGTATTAGCAAGTCCTCCACTGATGGTACATTCTTGTCTTTCCATGAGATGTTCATTATGGCTCGAAGGTGTCTCATCATGTACGCTTGGAGTTTCTTTACCTGCACTCTGTAGACAGTCCAAGTTTCAGCACTGTACAATAGAGTAGCCAGTACTGTTGCTCTGTCCACTTTGCATTTCACACAAATAGACACATGTCGATTGTTCCACAGTCTCTCCCTCAAGTTTCCAAACACAGCGCTCGCTCTTCCCATTCTGAGAGATAGTTTATCCTCCAGCCTAGCATTCTCTGAAGCAATACTCCCGAGATACTTGAAAGTCTTGCATTTGACTAGTGGCTCTGCACCAATACTGATCTCTTCTGGTAGTGATGTTGACAACTGGAACTTTGGTGGTTGATAAAGGCACTCTGTCTTCTTGATGTTGATTTTTAGGCTGAATTGGCTAGCTGCTCTTGTGAATTTCTCCACTAAAGATTGCATATCTTCTGCACTGTGTGCAACTAGAGCACTGTCGCTGGCAAAGAGCATTTCTCTTACTACCTTTATCGATGTCTTACTCTTGGCTTTAAACTGTGCCACACTGAACAAGTCTGCTTCTTTCCTTGTTTGAATGTATACTCCTTCTGAAGCGTCTTTGAAGGCCACCTCAAGCATAGCTGACAGATATAGCGAGAAGAGTGTTGACGCCAGCACACACCCTTGTTTCACCCCGTTGCTTACTGAAAAGTCTTTAGATACTGAACCACTCATTGCCACGTTTGCTTGCATACCTGTATGGAGTGCCGATCAGGCTGACAAACTTCTCTGTACAGCCATATTTCTTGAGTACCTGCCAAAGTCCTTGTCGCGAAACAGTATCGAAGGCTTTACTGAAGTCTATGAAGACTACATAAAGCGGCATGTTCTGTTTGATACACTTTTCTTGAACCTGTTTCAAGCAGAAAATCATGTCCATTGTGCTTCTTCCACTTCTAAAGCCGCACTGGGTTTCCGGTAGTACATTCTGCGAGATGTGTTCATTGAGTCTGTTCAGTAGTACATGTGACAGAATCTTACCAACAGTGGCTAGCAGTGATATACCTCCGTAATTTCTACAATCTTTCCTGTCACCTTCTTGAACAAAGGCGCAATACTTGCGTCCTTCCAGTCTTGAGGTACTTTCTGGGCATCCCATATCTCTTGGATGAGCTTGTGCAGGCAGTTGGTCAGCTGAACACCACCAAATTTCCACACTTCTGCTGGAATTCAATCCATTCCTGGAGCTTTACCATCCTGTGCTGGCCTGATAGCTGCTATTAGTTCATCAAAATTTGGTGGTTCATCCAGACTTGATACAGCCGGTCGCTGCACTAAAGCTTATTTAGCCTCTTCAGTGAGATCTCCAGGATTGTTTAGTAGTTGGTCAAAGTGGTCTGCAAATCTGTCCAGGATCTTGTCTTTCTTCTGCAAAACCGTTTCACTATCCGTAGTGTTTAGATGGATCAATCCTCTTGGTTTAGGGCCGTAGATTTCTCTCAAACCTGTGAAGAATGTCTCCATGTCTGTCTTGTCTGCTGCTGTTTGAAGTTCCACTGCTTTTTCATCCCACCGGTTGGACTTCATCTCTCTGGTGTACTTCTGTAGGTCACTCTGAGCCTTTGAGTATTTCTTTTTCTTCGACCTTGTGTTACACTGTAGATTTTCCTACCTAGGTGTATTCCTCACTTCTAGTAGTTTCTTCAGATGTTCATCATGCTCATCAAACCAATCTTGATGTTTCCTCTCAGGGTAGCCTAATACATCACTCGCAGTCTGATACACCGTATCCTTCAGTGTTGCCCATTTCTCTTCTATGTCATTCTCTGAGTTGTTGCTGTCCCAGTCTTTCAAGTTTTCATCCATTTCCTGTGTAAGTTCTTCCTGCTTCTTTTGGCCTTTCAGTGCACTAGTGTTTAGCTTCCGTGGTGGCTTTGCACCCGTCCTACAGTGCTGTTTTTGTCTGCAAATCCTTAATCTTGATCTCAGCATAACATGATCAGTACCACAGTCCGCGCCTCTCATTGCTCTGGTGCCCAATACATCCCTTATGTCTCTCTGCCTTACTATGATGTAGTCTAACAAGTGCCAGTGCTTGGATCCTGGGTGCATCCATGTCTTCTTGCATGTATCCTTGTGCTTAAATAGAGTGTTGGTTATCACAAGATTGTAGCACTGCTGTTTAAATGGATGTCCAAAGTATTTGGGATAGAATTTACTTTTGTTTTCTAATGAATAGCCTATTTTTCTAGAATGCTGGAGGGTGCCCAAAGCAACACACTGTGTAAAAGCTGTTAGGAATTGTGATATGCTGAAAAGGAACATTTTCAAAATTTATTTCACTTGTGTACAATTTGGTTTTTGAAACTCACAAGTTTTCAAGAAATAAAAAAGTAGTTACTAACCTAAGCCTACTTTTTTCATTTAACAGTATTTTATTGCAAATCAGTTGATGTAATTTTTTTAAAAATATAACCCCCCCAAAACATCAAAACACTGTACTCTGCTTTCAAGCTTACCTCAACAATTTTTGCAGTGCAGTGTACATTTTTTTCTGAGATTAGTGATTTTGTACTGAAGTGAGACCCAAATGCAAATCAAAAATCGATTCAGAATCGAATCGTGACCCCAAAAATTGGAATCAAACCAAATCTTGTGACTTCTTAAGATTCACAGCCCTAATATATACATATAGTCTACACATCCTTATTCAAATGCCAGGTTTTTGTGATGTAAAAAAATTAGACCAAGATAAATCATTTCAAAACTTTTTCCACTATAAATATGACCTATATCCTGTAAACCCAATTGAAAAACAAACTAAAATCTTTAAAGGGGAAAAAGAAAAAACTTAGCAAACTAGCAAATTTATGAGAAAGTTGCAAATTTACATGAAAAAAGTTGCAAATTTATGAGGAAACTAGAGGGCACTCAGAGAGTGCTTACCTCCGCCAAGGCTCTGGCCCTCCCTTCCTTCCTTTGTCCTCCCCTCAGTCCCTTTGTCCATCTTTATCACCATCTATCTGTACATTGCGAGATAGGGCCTTGGCGGAGGTATGCACTCACAGATCACCTCCAACATCTAATGTGTTTATCTTTGTGCCAAGGGCCACCTCTGGTGAAAATGTCAACCAAATCCATCCAGTAGTTTTGGAGTATTGTTGATAACACTCTGTGAGAAGATAAGAGCCTTGGCAGAGGTATGCATTTTGACATCATCACCAAAATCTAATCATCTGTAGGTGTGCCATTACACACCCTTCCTGAAAATTTGAATGAATGGTGCTATATGAATGCAATCCATTATTATTAATATTATTAATGTTATTATTATTAACAGACAGAGGAGTGACAGCAAAAACTACGACTACATTATACTGTAATAGCAAGACTGTCATAATTGTATTGACCATACATTGGGGCTGGGCAATTCCACCTTAAATCAACATCATGGTTTATTGAACCTTTCAGGTTACTTCTCATTTTGTTTTTCTCCTCTGTTCTCCGTTACAGTTTTTTTTTTTTTTTTGTATGCTTTATTGATCCCCACAGGGAAATTCAGGGCATCCACCTGGATGGATGAGGCAGCCACTGTATGGTGCCAACCCCTTCACTATTCACACCTACAGCCACATTAGAGTCTCCAGTTAAACTAACATGCATGTTTTTGGCCTGTAGGAGGAAACCAGAGTGCCCGGGGTAGACCCACGCAGAACATGCAAACTCCACACAGAAGGGTCACTGATGGTCAGGAGGCAGGATTGATCCCATGCCCTTCTTACTGTGCAGCCACTGTGCTAACCACTGCTTCACTGAGCTGTGACATATTTACTAGACCCAGGGAAAACACACACAGGCTCGAGTGAATTCAATAATCTTTATTTGTACCGTGTGAGTGTATGAGTGCGTGTATGTGTGGTGTACAGTATGTGGTGATAGCTGTTAGCAGTGATGTCGTGGCCGGGGGAGAGCAGAGCGCCGTTCAGCCTGGCAACCCTATAATGGAACCAAAGCACAGATGTTAGCACTGTCCACCAATGAATGAACGAGGTAATGACTGGGGCTTACTTTGTAGGTGTACGAGGGATGCTCAGGTTGGCCCGGAGGCTACAGCCATGGACAGGTGGCCCCGTTGGAGCGATGAAGGCACGTTCCGCCGCCAAGGGGAGCAGATTCCGCTGCCGGAGGAATACCCCTGTGCACAGGGGAAGAGGCTGGAAAGGTGAGTAGCAATTAAGCTTACTTGAGGTGATGTGACGATCGTAGTCAGGAGAGAAAAAGCCTGGACGTAGGCTGTCAGACGAGAGAGGTGATTTTGTAGACAGGACAACAGACGGCTCCGTGCCAGATCCCAGGCAGAGCAGGCTATAAAGCCCGTGGGTCATTGGGAGCAGGTATGTGCGCAGCTGTAGCAGGTGATGGCCCAGAACGAGTCATGACATTACTCCCCCCCGAGAGGTGCCTCCCAGCACCTGATCCAGCCTACCTGGGTGCGTCCGGTGGAAGTCCCTGATGAGGTGTTTATCCAACACGAAGGACGGACGTACCCAGGATTCTCCACTCGGGGCCATACCCCTCCCAGTCCACCAAGTACTGCAAATGGCAACCCAAGCAGCAGATGTCCAGGATGGTGTTGACCCTCCACGCCGGGTCGCCGTCGATCAACACCAGTGGGGGTGGAGCCATGGGAGAGGGGCAGAGAGGGCTGAAACAGAAGGGCTTGACCTGGGAGACATGAAACGTAGGACAGATACGGAAGGGGGGAGAGCCAGGCGCACAGTCACAGGGTTAACAATGCGGACAATAGGAAAAGGGCCAATAAAACGTTGGGCCAACTTCTTCTTCTCAGCCTTCAGCGCAATATGCTGGGTAGACAACCAAACCTGCTGACCCACCTGGTATTGCGGAGTCGGCCTCCTGCAGCGGTTCGCAGACCTGGGCTTACGCTCAGCCGTGCGAAGAAGGGCCGTGCGGGTAGCCATTCAGAGCCGGCGACAGCGCCTCAGGTGGGCGTGGATAGATGGTACAGCAACGTCTCTCTCCTCTTCGGGGAAGAGCGGAGGATTGTAACCCAGAGAGGCTTTAAAGGGCCTATATCGTGCAAAATCAACTTTTTTGAGCTTTTAAGCATGTTATAATGTTAATTCCTCACCAAAAAACACCCCCCAAAGTGGTATTTTGCTCCATTCACGCATCTCTGTGTACTCCTCCTCAACCCTGCTCTCTGAGCTGCTGCTCCACCCTGTCCCTGATAATGACTGGGTCCCCACGTTCATACATATGAACGTGGGTGAGCCGCCCACTCCAGGAAGTGCCTGTGCTGCCAGCACTGCCCCCAGGCTAACGCACACACCCACTTTCTCCGCACAGCTAATGGAGCGGTGATCGGCAAAACTCTTTCACTTTAGCATTGACGTGAAGAAGTGATTCACAAATTGATTGTGAAGAAGTAGTTCCTCTTGCACCTAATCTGCTCAGTAACAACAACTGTTTGCTTTTTTACATAAGACAATGTCTTCTAAGTTTTCGTGGGCAGAACCCAGCCACACGCTGCAGCAGCCGGCTCAGGGGTTACGACATGAAATGGGCGGCAGCCACAAGAAGGAGAGGCGCAGCCTCAGAGATCGAGGCATCTTTCTTCTGGGTTGGAAAAGTAGCTCGCGAAAATAACTCATATTTCATAAGAAATTCATTCTCCAGTGTACCAAAGGTAATATACTATCACATATATGCATATAGTTTACTCTGAAAGGCTTTAAATAGCATGATATAGGCCCTTTAAAGGGAGACATACCAATCGCCGAGGACACGGTCGAGTTGTGGGCATACTCAATCCAGGGGAGATGGACGCTCCAAGACGAGGGACTGGAGGCGATGACACAACGTAGGGCGGCCTCCAGCTCTTGATTGGCCTGCTCACACTGTCCGTTGTTCTGTGGGTGATGACCGGAGGACAGGCTCACCGTCGCCCCCAGTGCGTTGCAGAAAGCCCTCCACACCCGGGACACGAATTGGGGACCCCAATCGGAGACGATGTCGACGGGAATCCCATGAAGGTGCACCACGTGCTGCACCAGCAGGTCCGCCGTGTCCCACGCCGTAGGCAGCCCCTGCAAAGGAACAAAGTGGGCGGCCTTGGAGAAACGGTCAACGATGGTGAGAACAGTGGTGTAATGATTGGAAGGATGAAGATCAGTCACGAAGTCCAGGGTGATGTGGGACCAAGGCCTGCTGGGAACCGGCAACGGGTGAAGGAGTCCAGCAGGTGGAGAAGATGATGTTTTCCCGGTGGCGCACTGAGGACAGGCGCGGATATAGTCAACGACGTCCCTCCGAAGCACCGGCCACCAGAACGTCCGCTGGAGAATCTCCACCGTGCGAGTCACCCCTGGATGGCATGAGAGTTTAGAGGAGTGGGCCCAGTGGATCACCTCGCCCCGGGCAGACAAAGGAACGAACAGCCTCTCCGCAGGCCTCCCGCCCAGATCCGGCTCAGTCTCCTGCGCCCTCAGGACCCTTTCCCTGATGCCCCACGAGAGGGCGCCAATGACACAAGAGGCAGGGCGAATGGTGTGCTCATGCCCCTCCATGACATCTGGAGTGAACTGCCTGGACAGGGCATCAGGTTTGGCGTTCTTAACCCCGGGGCGGTAAGTGATAGTGAAATTGAAGAGCCCGAAGAACAGGGACCAACGGGCCTGACGAGCATTCAGACGTTTCGCTGTCCTCAGGTACTCCAAATTCTTATGATCAGTCCATACTATAAAAGGTTGAGCGGCCCCCTCCACCCAGTGACACCACTCCTCCAGGGCGAGCTTCAACGCCAGGAGCTCCCTGTCACCGATGTCGTAATTCTTCTTTGCTGGGGACAGATGACGGGAGAAGAACGCGCAGGGACGGATCACCCCGTCCACTGGGGAGCGCTGCAAAAGGACCGCCCCCACCCCGGAATCAGAAGCGTCCACCTCAACCAGGCACTGGAGAAAGGGGACCACCTGCATCAGGACACGAGAGGATGAGAATTCAGTCTTGAGAGCGGTGAACACCACCGCAGCCTCCTCCGTTCACCGGAAAGCCACTTCGGGGGAAGTGAGACAGGTCAAGGGGAGGGCGATCACACTGTAATTCGGGACAAAACTGGTGGTAGAAATTGGCGAACCCCAGAGACTGCTGAAGCTGCTTTCTCGACGGGGGGGGGGGGGGGGCAATCCACCACCGCCTTATCCTTCTCGGGGTCGGGGATGATCTGGTTGTGTGAGATGATGAAGCCGAGAAATGAGGTCTTGCTGGCGTGGAAATCACACTTCTCAGCTTTCACAAACAGTTTGTTCTTCAGGAGCCATTGGAGGACCCGTCTCATGTGGACCCGGTGTCCGTCCAGTGACTGGGAGAAGATCAGGATGTCATCCAGGTACACGAAGATGAAAGACCCAAGGAAGTCCCGGAGAACGTCATTAATAAGGCGCTGGAAGACGGCCGGAGCGTTGGTCAACCCAAACGGCATCACAAGGTACTCAAAGTGGCCGCTTGGGGTCCGGAATCCAGCTTCGCCTTTGGCGTAGACAAAACACAGGGAATGACAGTTACCGGTTATAAGCCACCACTCAATTGGCGTAGAGTGCGGTGCCAGGGGTTGTTCCCGATGGTGGGAGGGATCATCAGATCTCACTGGACAGCTACCGCCCGCCTCAAGCTGGGCAGACCCCAGCCAATAAGGTGTTGTCCCGCCACAGCTTGCTTTCCTCATTGGGTGCATGGGGATGAGGAGAAGTCCAAACAGCAGGCTGAGAACCTTCGCACCAGGCAAGACAATAAAACAAAAGAGACCAACTCTAAAACTGGGAACTTGGAACGTCCGCACTATGATGACAGGACTCGATGCTAACCTCAAGGACATCAACAACACCAGGAAGACTGCCATCATCAATAATGAGCTGAAGAGACTGGGAGTGGATATTGCCACTCTCCAGGAAACACGGTTGGCTGACGCAGGCACACTGAGAGAGAAGGACTACATGTTCTACTGGCAGGGAAAGGGCAGTGACGAACACAGGGAACACGGAATGGGCTTCGCAGTGAAGAACACCTTGCTGAAGATGGTGGAACCGGGCAGCAATGGCTCTGCACGACTCCTCACCCTCCACCTCAACACCACTCAAGGCCCAGTCACCCTCATCAGTGTGTATGCCCCAACACTGACAGCTACACCAGAGGCAAAAGACGAGTTCTACGAGAATCTCGCAACAACTGTCAGGATCATCCCCAACTCTGAACAATTCATTCTCCTTGGAGACTTCAATGCCAGAGTGGGTGCTGACCACGACTCCTGGCCCTCCTGTCTTGGACCATTTGGCGTGGGCAGAATGAACGACAATGGACAGCGGCTGCTCGAGTTCTGCACATATCACGATCTGTGCATCACAAACTCATTCTTCAAGACCAAGCCCCAACACAAGGTTTCCTGGCGACATCCACGCTCAAAGCACTGGCACCAGCTGGACTTGATCCTGACCAGGTGCACCTCACTGAAGAACGTGCTAATCATCCATTCGTTCCAGAGTGCAGATTGCGACACAGACCATTCATTGGTGTGTTGCAAGGTCAAGCTGCAGCTGAAGAAATTCCATCGTGCTAGACAGCCTGGAAAGGCACGGATTGACACCAGCAAGATGGCCCAACCAGAACTTGTTGAGCAGTTTACCTCCACCTTTGAGAAGGAACTTGGTGCACCACAAGAAGGAGAATCTGCAAAGCAGAAGTGGGAAGACCTGTGAAACACCATCCACCGCACAGCCTTGGCTACCTTTGGGAGGAAGACCTCGAAGTCACAGGACTGGTTCGATGCCAAGTTGACCGAGATGACCCCCGTCATTGAAGTCAAGCGCTCAGCACTTGCTGAGTACAAGAAGTACCTAAACGAGAAGAATCTCCAGATTCTTAGGGCTGCGAGAAGAAAAGTTCAGCAGACTGCTCGGCGCTGTACCAACGAGTACTGGACTCAGCTCAGCCAAGACATTCAAACCGCTGCCATAACAGGGAACATCCGTGGTATGTACGATGGCATCAAGAAAGCACTTGGTCCGACTCAGAGCAAGACAGCCCCCCTCAAATCCTCCACTGGGGAGATGATCACAGAAAAGAACAAGCAGATGGAGAGCTGGGTGGAACACTACTCCGACCTCTACTCCAGATAGAACACCGTGACACCGTCAGCCCTTGATGCCATCGACTGCCTGCCATCCATGGACGAGCTTGACGCCGAGCCAACCATTGACGAACTCAGCAAGGCCATTGATAGCTTGGCCGCTGGCAAGGCACCCGGCAACGACGGCATACCCCCCGACCTGATCAAGCACTGCAAGACCGCCCTACTGCTGCCATTGCATGACATTCTCTGCCAGTGCTGGAAGGAAGGTGCTGTACCACAGGACATGAGGGACGCCAAGATCATCACCCTCTACAAAAACAAAGGGGAGAGAAGCGACTGCAACAACTACAGGGGCATCTCCCTCCTCAGCGTTGTTGGCAAAGTCTACGCACGAGTTGTTCTTGTTCGTCTACAGAAGCTTGCCGAACATGTCTACCCCGAGACTCAGAGTGGCTTCCGCGCTGAGCGATCGACGGTAGACATGATATTCTCCATCCGCCAACTCCAGGAGAAATGCAGAGAACAGAACATGCCCCTGTACGTCGCCTTCATTGACCTCACCAAAGCATTCGATCTGGTCAGCAGAGAGGGCCTTTTCAAGATCCTGCCAAAAATAGAATGCCCACCAAAATTGCAAAGCCTCATTGAATCGTTTCACACCAACATGTAGGGGATAGTGCAGCACGACGGCAACGTCTCAGAGCCATTCAACATACGCAGCGGAGTGAAACAGGGCTGTGTACTTGTGCCAACCCTCTTTGGGATTTTCTTTGCTATGCTCCTGAGGCATGCCTTCAGCACAGCAACAGAGGGAATCTACCTGCACACAAGATCTGACGGCAGGCTTTTCAACCTCGCCCACCTGAAAGCCAGAACCAAAGTACGCGAGGCTCTAATCAGAGACATGCTGTTCGCAGACGACGCTGCAGTCGCAACCCACACACAGCAAGAGCTTCAGACCCTGATGGACCGCTTCTCCCAGGCATGCAAGGACTTCGGGCTTAACATCAGCCTGAAGAAGACTAACGTCTTGGCGCAAGGCACAGAAGCACCACCAACCATCACCATCGATGACTACGAGCTGGAGGTCGTGAATCAGTTCACGTACCTGGGGTCCATGATCAGCAACAACCTCTCCCTTGATACAGAGATCGACAAGAGGATTGGAAAATCAGCCTTCACACTCGCTCGCCTCACCACACGAGTGTGGGAGAATCCCAAACTCTCTGTCAAGACGAAGATGGCAGTGTACAACGCCTGTGTCATCAGCACACTGCTCTATGGGAGTGAGACGTGGACAACATACGCCTGGCAGGAAAAGAGACTGAACTCCTTCCACTTACGCTGCATTCGCCACATCCTGGACATATACTGGCAGGACAAAGTGCCCAACACAGAAGTTCTGTCCCGCGCCGGCCTTCCCTCCATGTTCACTCTACTCAGGCAGCGCAGGCTCCGCTGGCTAGGCCACGTTTACCGTATGGAGGATGGCAGAATCCCCAAAGACGTCCTCTATGGAGAACTGGCGACTGGCAGGAGAGACGTTGGCCGCCCACAGTTGCGCTTTAGAGACGTCTGCAAGAGAGACATGAAGGCCCTGGAGATCAACACAGAGCACTGGGAGGACCTTGCAACGGACCGCTCCAAATGGAGAGGCACCCTGACCAGACAGCTCAAGGCGGGTGATGAGAGACTGATTGCTGCAGCAGAAGAAAAAAGGACCCGCAGGAAGAACCGCCACAGACCCAGCAGCACGGAGACCACCCACAAGTGCGACCTGTGTGACAGGGACTGCCATTTGCGCATCGGCCTGTTCAGCCACAGGCGGTGCTGTTCCAGCAGAGTAGACGTTTAGGATTCTCTTCCATGGTCATCATAGACCGACAGAGGCCGATGATTAAGAGCCCTGAAGTCAATACATGGCCGCAGGGAGCCATCCTTCTTGCCGATGAAGAAAACCCCCGCCCCACCGCCGAGGAAGAGGGCCGGATGATGCCCGAGCTAAGAGACTCCTTAATGTAGGCATCCATTGCTTCCCGCTCCGGAGCCAATAGGCTGTAGAGGCGGCTCGACGGCAGTGGAGTCCCAGCCCGGAGATTGATGGCACAGTCATATGGGCGGTGGGGGGGGGGCAGTGCCTGCGACTTGCTAAACACTGCCCCCAGGTCGTGATATTTGAGTGGCACCCTGGACAGGTCAGGAGGAGGGAGGGCGGGAGGGGACAGGGACACAGAAGGAGAGCATGCTGCAGACTGCAAGCACGCACTAAGGCAAAAAGAGCTCCATGAGATGACACTCCCCGTACGCCAATCAAAGGTGGGGTTGTGGAGCTGGAGCCAGGGGTAGCCCAGGATGACAGGAGAGGCCGAAGTGGGTAAGACAAACAGGCACAGGTCCTCCCGATGGTTGCCGGAAATGATGACAGACACCGGGACAGTTTGTTGCGACACCGTCGCCAGAGGGGCCTTGGACAGAGCAACAAGCTTTAGGGGGAACTGAAGTGGACGGCAGGGAAGCCCCACTTGGGTTGCCAGTTCCCCTGAGATGAAGCTCTGCTCAGCCACCGAGTCAATCAGTGTGTATGTGAGGAATTCAGTCTGTTTGTAAATGAATTTAATAGGCAGGAGACATTTGGTGAGGGGATTAGGCCGAGACGAGTCTGTGAGTCCCCCTACTGCGACGCATGGACCCCCTCTTTTGGCCAAACAGAGCAGGACTCTACCTCATGCTCATCACTCCCACAGTACATACACAGGCCTAATTCCCTGCGGCGCTGCCTCTCGGCTAACGAGAGCTTGGTCCGCCCCACTACCATAGCTTCCAGCCCATCTGAGGATTTCAGCGAAGGCAAGGCCAAAAGAGGTGACTGAGAGAAGCGATGAAACTGGGCGTCCGAGCATCCGGAAGTTCTCCGCTCGGCTGCCCACTCCCTCAGCCTGTTATCCAAATTAATAGCTAAGGAAATTAGCTCCGTGAGCTTCTCAGGCTTGTCTAGGCAGGCCAGCTCATCCCGCAGGCTAAGGCTCAGGCTTCTAATAAAGATGCTGCACAGCGAGGCATCCTCCCATCCCACCTCTGCTGCTACCACCCTGAAATCGACAGCATAGTCCGCGACGGAACCTGCCCCCCGTCGAAGATTTAACAATCGAGTGGTAAGCACGTTATCGCGGTCGGAATGATCAAATACCTCGTTGAAATTGTGAACGAACTGCCTGTACGTTAAGTTAGCGTAGCTCAGTTTAGCCATCACGGCATATGCCCAAGCTAGTGCTCGCCCCTCCAACAGATTAGCTACATAGCCTGTGCGACTATGATCAGTAGGAAAATCCCCTGGGACCCCCTGGAAAACTGTCTCACATTGGAGTATGAACCCACGGGCCTCCCCAAGCTTACCACCAAAACGAGCGGGCATGGGAACCGGAGTGAGTCGGGTCAAGGGGACCTGACTAGCCTGGCTAGTAGGGGAGCTAACGGGAGCTGGCACACTTCTAGAGACCGGAGGAAACGCCTGCTGCCCATCCAGACGATCCAACCGGCTGTTAATTTGAGCTAGCTGATTAAGGATAACCTGCTGCTGGTAAGCTATTTGATCCACTCGAGCCTCTAAGTTGTAAATTTGGCGTGCTAGCACGCTGTTCGCTGAGTCGCTTTGACAAAGTCGTACTGACATATTTACTAGACCCAGGGAACACACACACAGGCTCGAGTGAATTCAATAATCTTTATTTGTACCGTGTGAATGTATGAGTGCGTGTATGTGTGGTGTATGTGGTGATAGCTGTTAGCAGTGATATTGTGGCCGGGGAAGAGCAGAGCGCCGTTCAGCCTGGCAACCCTATAATGGAACCAAAGCACAGATGTTAACGCTGTCCACCAATGAATGAACGAGGTAATGACTGGGGCTTACTTTGTAGGTGTACGAGGAATGCTCAGGTTGGCCCGGAGGCTACAGCCAGGAAGACAGCGTCCGCTGCACACATCAGAGATGGACAGGTGGCCCTGTTGGCGCGATGAAGGCACGTTCCGCTGCTAAGGGGAACAAATTCCGCCGCCGGAGGAATCCACCTGTGCACAGGGGAAGAGGCTGGAAAGGTGAGTAGCAATTAAGCTTACTTGAGGTGATGTGACGATCCTAGTCAGGAGAAAAAAAGCCTGGACGTAGGCTGTCAGACGAGAGACGTGATTTTGTAGACAGAACGACAGACGGCTCCGTGCCAGATCCCAGGCAGAGCATACTATAAAGCCCGTGGGTGACTGGGAGCAGGTGTGCGCGCAGCTGTAGCAGGTGATGGCCCAGCGCAAGTCATGACAAGCTGCCCAAGTTTGCTGGCAAGATTCACAACAGTGTGGTATCATTCCATTTTTTTGCAGTTATCAACTACAAATTCACATAGTATCCATATTACAAATACATATTACAAACACTCACCTGACACGCCGACAGATGCGGACATGTTCCTCCAAGCGTTTGCTTTCAAATTTTGATCATATATCCTTTTAGTGTCAGATCAAAGAGTACTGGGTTGTTTGATGCAGCAGAGTTCAGCCTCCACCGTCCGTCACCTCCCGCTGTTGTCTTCCTGTACTGGTGTCCCACCCTTCCTTAGTTCTGATTGGCTGCTAAGAAACGTCTGACACACTGAAAAAAAATGGAATTGGTGGGTCTTTGGATATACAAAAATGAAGTTAATAGAAACACCACATTTGAATCATATTCCCACTATGAACATAATTTGATCACATAGTCTTTGCTTTTTTTTGTTTTTTTTCAAAATGTTGAATATACTAGTTTCTTTGGTATTAACAGAAAGTAACTGAATTGAAAATGTAAAAACAATTCAATCATGTTTGGCCACCGCCGGAAGTAAAATGGCTATTTTGGGGCATCGGGGCCAAGACCCTGCAGGTTTTCTCTTCTACCCAGTCTCTTCAGCAGGTGTTTTCACTTATCAGCAATCAGTGGGAAGAAATTCAGTGAAATCTGCAGTTGAAGACACTGGTTGAAGGTAAAGCCTGCAGGGTCTTGGTCCTCCATGGCACATGATTGGACACCCCTGATTTAAGCAGTCTATACAGTACATCTTTGTTATGGTAATGTTAGAAAAATACCTGATTCTTTGATTAAAAGATCCAAGAACAAGACGGAGATTTCTTCAATTTAAAGATGTAACATTTATTTTGAGGTCACAAGTAAAGCAAGCAGCGCTGGGTGCAGCATGACACAGCTCCCTCTGGAGTGTCGCTACACTGACCACGACTTCCAGGTGCAACATACATTTATCTTCTCGGGTTGGCGGGTTGGACCAACTCAGTACAATAGGATGGGCTTATATGCGACTATCTGATTGGCTAATCTAACTATGGTGTGAACAGGCCATCCGCTGCTCACACCGCTGTTCTAGAATGTGCAATCAACAGTGTACTTGAATGTTGGATCTGGGCGTGCATCTAATGTGATAGACCTGACTATAACAAGAGAGAGAGATTTGATTTTTAAAAGATCTTTAATAAACACACTTGTCCATCAGTCAATACAATTTCTATATCATGCTATGTTACACAGAAAATTAATCCCCCCAAAAACGCCCAAAAAAAAGCTGTCCATCATGAACTGAACAGAGGACATTCTCCAGGGACCAGAGGGTCCTGAAACCTTCCACATCCCCATTCCCCATAAAAAACTGAAAGTCCAGCCTGATTCTGGCTTTAAGTAGCCTCACAAATAAAATTTTGACATCAACATCATTCTCAACATTTTCAAGTTTTCTTCTCCGGCTTACATAGATAGCCAACTTTGCCTGTCCTAAAACAAAGTTCAGTAGTTGACACTTCTGCTTAAAACGACGATTGTACATAAAACCACAAATGAAAACCTGCTTAGAGAAAACTTCCTTAAAAAAATGAAAAAGTTTTGTGAGAAGTTCAAAGAGGCCACTCAGGCGCTGACATTCAATAAAACAATGAAAAACAGTCTCCCTAGAGGAACAAAAAACACACTGATCACTGACACTGCTGTTAATCACAGAAACAAAAGCATTGACAGCTATAATACCATGCAGGACCCTCCACTGTAAGTCTCCATGTCTCTTAGGGAGAGGGGCTTTGTAAAGAGCCCTCCAGGCAGGCCGATGCCCTTTTCCTAGTTTAAAATAGGCTCTCCAAGGAGTGTCCACACAGGTGTTCAATCGGTCCTTGTTGAGTGCCATCACCACCAGTCTGTAGAGTGCCTTACCACTGGCTCCTCCAAAGTCCACACCAGTGGGAGCACAGAATGCCAGTAAGGAGCAAGGAGCGACGTCAAAGTCCATATAGAGCGTGAGAGAGGGAAAGGGGTCAGTGCTTTCTGGCTGCAGCGTGCCATTGCTAAAGTCCAAGAGTAGGGAGTGCTCAAGTCCATGAAGCTCCTGTTTCCAGTGTGCAAGAAGACCATCGATGAAACGAATCGACCTGACACCAAGATGAGCTGCTAAAGCTGAGGCGTTGTTGAGGCCAGGACCAGCCAGTTCCACCACTTGCTTCAGAGTGAGAATGTTCCTGGAACACAGCCTATCAAGGAAGGTCCTTCCAACTCCCGGCAGGACACCAAGGCGACCACCAAAAACCAGCGGCTCCCTCAACAACCAGTAGAGGGAATCGCATGGCCCTCTTTGTTTTTTAAAAAGAGTCCACACTGAAAAGAGACTGCGGTAAAAACTGGGTAAAGACAGTGCATTAGAGTTCTTAAAATCCATTAAAAACACAGGGAGGTCTAGCCCAAGCCCAAGGACTCTCTGTAAAATAACACAGGCCAAAGGCCTCCATACCAGGTCCTGGGGGCCCGTCAGCAGTCTCTGTATGAAAGTCAGTCTAAAAGCAGCACCTCTACTAGCTAAATGAATCACTCCTTGCCCCCCCTCCTCTTTGGGAAGAAATAACAGGGCTTGAGGAACCCAGTGGAGTCCACCCCCCCAAAAAAAGTCCACCAAAACAGACTGAATTTTGGACAACAAACCAGCAGGGGGGTCCATGCACATGAGGCGGTGCCACAGGGATGAGGAAACAAGATTATTTAAAATGAGCACTCTTCCTCTAAAAGATATTCTTGGCATTAGCCACTTCCACTTGTTTAGTCTCCCGTTAATCTTCTCTATGACCCCATCCCAATTTTTTTGCTCAAACTGCTGATTTCCAATAAAGACGCCAAGATACTTAAAACCTCCTTTTTTCCAAATCAACACACCCGGCAGCGTAAGCTGATTTTCTAGTTTCTCCCCCACCATCAGAGCCTCGCTTTTTCCCCAGTTTATCTTTGCAGAGGAAAGTTGGCCAAAAAGATTGACACTCCTAACCAGAACGTCAATGTCACTCTGCTTGTTTAGCAGAATGACTACATCATCTGCATAGGCCAACAGCTTGAACGTGGTGTCACAGCCAGGAAAAGTAACTCCTGATAGATCCCTTCTCAGGCAGTGAAGCAAAGGCTCTATGGCGAGGGAGTACAGCATCCCTGAGAGAGGGCAGCCCTGCCGAACCCCCCTCTGGACTTTTAAAGGGGCAGACAGGCCCCCATTTATCTTCAGCACACTCTCAATGTCACTGTACAAGACCCGTATCCTGGCTATGAAGCCTGGGCTGAACCCAAAAGCTGTTAAAACTGTCCATAAATATTGGTGTTCAACCCGATCAAACGCCTTTTCCTGGTCAATTGAAATCAAACCAGTTTCTACCGCCAATGAACCAGAGACCTCCAAAATATCCCGAATTAAAGTGACGTTGTCACTAATCAGCCTGCCAGGCACACAGTAAGTCTGGTCTACATGAATGAGCTCGCTCATCACCTTTCTCAGTCTTCGGGCCAGAGCTTTTGAGAGAATCTTGTAGTCTGTGCAGAGCAGAGAGACTGGCCTCCAGTTCTTTAGGCTCTGGAGGTCCCCCTTTTTCGGCAACAGTGTGATGATGGCCCTCCTGCAGGTCGTGGGTAGGGTCCCCCTTTCCAAGCTATCTTGGAGAACCTCCAGCAGGTCTGGACCAAGCAGGGGCCAGAATTCCTTAAAAAAGTCCACAGAGAGACCATCTATGCCTGGTGATTTTCCATTTTGGAGGCTCATTAGCGCCGTATGCAGCTCAGACAGAGACAGTGGAGCATCCAAGCCGGCAACAAGGTCCTCTGAGAGCACTGGAAGACCATCAAGGAAAACCTGGCCCAGTGCCGTGTCCTCCCTCCACTCTGCTCTAAACAATTCACTGTAAAAGCTAGCAGCGTGTTTCCTGATCTCTGCTGCTGTGGAGATTGTTCTCCCGTCATCGCCCAACAAGGAGTGAATGAGCTTTCTCTGTCCATTTTTCCCCTCCAGTCCAAAAAAGTACTGGGAGGGCGAGTCCATCAGAGCTACATCCATGTAGCGTGAGCGGACCAGAGCACCCTGTGCGGTGACCCCTAGCAAGCTAGCCAAGGCTGACCTTTTTGACTTGAGAGCCTCTAAGTGCTCCTGTTTTCCTGTAGAACTGAGCAACTCCTCTAGTTCTACCACCTCAGTCTCCAGAACTTTCAAGGATTGGGTCAAGCTACGAGTGACATTTTGAGTGTACTGTTGGCAGAGTTGTTTTATCTGGGCCTTACCAAAATCCCACCACAATTGGAGAGAACTAAAAGAGGGTTTTTGTTCCCTGTGTGACTTCCAAACATCATGAAAAACCTCTTTAAAAAACACATCATTTAAAAGTGTATTGTTAAAATGCCAAAAAGCACTCTTACACTTTACATTTTCAATAAACACAGAACAAAACAGCAGGCAGTGATCAGTGAAACCAACAGGACAGATACAACTATTTTTAAAAACACTCATTTGATGTTTAAAACCATAAAAACGGTCTAACCTAGCCATAGATAAAAGGTTATCTTTGACATGGCTCCAGGTGTACTGCCTCTGGTCCCCATGATGTGATCTCCACACATCGGCCATTTCATGTGTTTTCACCAGTTCTCTCAGCCTATTGGCAGAAGCAGGGTGAGGCTCCTGATGGTTCCTGTCTAGTCTGTGGTTTAATGTACAGTTAAAATCACCCCCCAGAAATAAAAAACTATTTGGATCACAGGACTTAACCGTATCCGAAAGCACGTCAAAGACCCTGATCCTCTCTGCTCTCTGTGTTGGCACATACACGTTTATAAAAACGAAGTTCACGTTTTCAAACTGTACCTTTAATAAGAGGAAATGACCTCTCACCACCTCTTCTACCTCATAAGAGACAGGCACACAACCCCTAGAGAAAAGTACAGCCACCCCCCCACTGCTACTGGATTTGTGGCTAAAAAAAATGCAGCCATCCCACTCTTTTCTCCAATGGCTCTCAATGTCCACAGTGCTGTGAGTCTCCTGGACCATCAGCACGTCAAGTTTCTTTAAATTAAAAAGCTTGTATAAAGAGGCCCTTTTTACATCATCCCTGGCCCCATTAATATTGAGAGTGCCAATTCTAAGGTGGGGCATTAAAAAGGATAAAAATAGGGTACAGTAAAAAAACACACACATAGCATAAAAGGGAAGAAACAAACTAAGAGTCAACATGACTGTTAGTAATTTGTGATTTCAGTTTGACAACCAGTTTCTTTAAACGAAAAATTTCCTGATCAGTAAAAGTCTCATTCCCATCATTCAGTTTCATCAGCTTGCGAGCTGATGCCACAAATAACTCCAGATCTGGAAAGTAATTTTCCACTTTCACAGCTCTGCTCCCCTTGGTCACCTGGAGAAATTGCCTAATTTTGGAAAAACAATAGGAGCTTTGCTCCTCCTGCGTCTGCGTCTGCATCATTTCAGACTCAGCTCCACTTTCGTCAGAGACGCTCTCATCTAGTAAATCTAACTTCCCAACCCTACTAGATTTAGCAGAGCTCTGCAAGTTTTCAGCACTTTTTCTTTTTTGTGCAGCTTTAAAAGGATCCTCTTCAGCAAAACTACATTCCTGCATTTCTTCATGAACTGCAACGTTTGTCATGCAGTGTTTGCTCTGTGTGTCCCCTACAGCCTCAAACCGCTCCTCCCCCACCTGCAAAGTCTGTTCATTCACGTTCCTTCGTTTAACTGCACTTTTACTTACACCCTCCACCTGTTTACCCCGGGCGACAGGCTCGTCACAATGATCAGAGCTGCCGCCAGACAGAAATTCCCCACCATCACTGTTTGGGGGGGGCAACTACCGCGCCCGCCGCGGCCACCCCAGCAGAGGCGGCCGCGGCCGCCCCAGCACAAGCGGACGCGGACGCCCCCGCAGAAGTAGAAGCGGATGCGGACGCGGATGCGGCCGCGGCCGCAGTCGCGGCCGCGACCGCCCCAGCAGAAGCGGGCGCCGCAGCGGCATCCGCCGCACCACATGTAGCGCTACCCTCCGGACCACCAGAAACAGCGGCGTCACCTTTCTTACCGCCAGTGCTCTTTGTGTTCGCCTTTTCAGGACATGACCTAATAAGATGGCCTTCTGCGCCACACGCAAAACACTTCATGGTTTCAGATGTTGCAAACACCAAGTAGCTAAAGCCGTCAATCCTGAAATTAAAAGACGCATTCAGTTCAGCAGAGCTGTCTTTCAACACCATGAAACACTGCCTCCTATGACATACAACATGCTTCAGCAGGGGTGATTTACTACCCAGAGAGACCATTCTGATAGGGGACACAACCTGGCCAAAACGGGACAAATCTCTAATCAGCTGATCATTTTTAACGAAAAGAGGAGCGTTTGAGATGGTGATCCTCCTAGACGGGTTCGCCAGCGGTAAAACGGGAGTAAAAGTGTCAACTATGACCACTCCCTGTGCCACCACCTGATCAGCTTTCTCAGTCGAATCCAGAAAGATCACAATTGCGCTGTTCATCCTCGATGCTGATTTTATGCTGCCATGCCCAACCACCTGTCCTACAGCGAGGCTGGCCTCCTCCACAGAACAGGGAACTGTCGGGAGGATTCTCACACCATGACGCCGGGTTAAGCGCTCAAACTCCACACCACCATCAATCACCGGCATGATGCCGGCCGGGAAAAACCGGCAGCAGAAGCTACCGTTCCCCCACACACTCACTCCAACACTCACACCCCAACACACCCACACTCAACCCACTATATTAAACACACACACCTCAAACACACAAGATAGAGAAAAAGTTAGAAAATACAAAGTTTAAAGTACTCACTCGACACCACTCCACACCCCTGCTCCCACAAACGCCCACGCATGCGCACGAGAGAGGGAGAGAGAGAGAGAGAGAGAGAGAGAGAGAGAGAGAGAGAGAGAGAGAGAGATTTTTTGATT